>JAUCNO010000710.1:10554761-10568472 GCA_032353835.1 Enteromius viviparus | reverse complement strand
ATATATATTATAATATAAATAAATAATCAAAATTAAACACTTGTGAAAAAAGACCAGTTCTGCTTAGTTGCATGTTATGCGACCCTTAACCAGCTGTATGCAAATATGTATTTAAATTATTTAAATATTAACTTGTACGTGATGTACGTTAGGCAGTTTGGCTGACAAGCATGTTTGGAAGCACCTGGTTTATAGCATAAAAACTACCTGATACCTTCCACAACATTAGCCTTTTCAATATTGACTTATTGACATATTTCTAAATGTGTTCTGAGAATATCTCAAATTTCCCCTACTTTTTTCTCTAGCCCTTTTACACTTTAACATCCCTTTATATGAACAATATTTCAATCTCTGATAAAGTATTTGTGACCAGTGACCATATGCAGACAGAACGTTTTGGTTACGTATGCATGTTCCCTGAAGAAGGGAATAGAGATGTCACGTCAGATATGACCAACGAATTGGGATCTCGCATTGAGAGAGATCCCAATTCATCTGTCATATCTGACATGACTCGGTGTAAACGACTGAAAGGGAACTGTATTTCTTACAGCCTTCACATTTGACTTCATTTCAACTGTAAGCACAATTATAATGCTGTGCAACAATAACATATACCAGTTAAGGTACACAAATAAAAACGTTTAGGAAAAGAAATATCTTGGATTATTATAATTTATATGTGATAACAGAATTTCTCATTTCATAAAACTGCTTTTAAAGCAATGCGAAGCTACCTGTAAGAGGTTGTGAAATAAAGGGGAAATGTATTGCAAAATCAAGGAATCTTAGTTTATAATTCCACATTCTTCTTCCAAAGTCAACAACAGATGCCAATGATTTATGACTAGTGACAATTAACCAAGCAGAGCACTTACAATTATATACAAAAATATTCACTTTAATTTCTCAAATGATATGAGAGAGAGGTTTTATGACACCTTTTTGTAGCTCAACACAGCAAACCATTCAAATCAAACCTAGTTATTAGTGATAACCACCCACAGCAGAGTCCGTAATGAAGTGATGAATAAAGGGTCAGCGGTGAAGTGTTGCTGCTGACATAACACAGGTGAAGCCCTCAATTGCGGCTGTGCACTGACTCACGCTTACTCACACTAGAGCAGCTGTCAGAAATATGAGCTGTGACCCATTTAACCAGCTACACTTTACAAATGATCTCAAACCTGTGTTTGCCACGCGTCCACCGGGAATTATACACAGAGATGCTAGTTTGGGCTTGTTGAACTCATTCACTCCAGATCAGAACCAGACACATTCCAGCATCAGGTCATTTGTCTGTCCAGACTGAATGTGAAATTGCTGTAAGACGTGCCAATAACCCCAGCCAATCAGAACACATCTGATGTGGAGATTTTTCTGTGCACACACCTACTCAGTTTGATGCCGTAATAGAAGAAAGCACTAATAAAGTAGCCCAGCCTTATGCTATATTAACATGAACAGCAGCAAAACCTGTAAATAATAATTTGTTTATAATGATTAATGTGGGCTTTCTTAGCCTAAAGGTTTGTTGCAAGCAGGGCCAGACCTCCAGTGAGATGTTAGCTGCAAATGAATAGCTTGAGTCAATGCGTTGAACTCATTTTGAGTGTCGATCTGTGAAAGACAATCTATTCACTGATCCGCTTCTTCAGTTCAGTTCACTGGAGGGGAAGATTATCAGTGGCATCTTACAGTATATTTGCATCTTGACACAATACTGTGTGGCTTCAGAGGGCTTGGGATATAGTGCACAACTAACACAAACTAGTTTTAGGATCATTTCCTTTCTATCTTTGTTATTTTGGGGTCACTATGAATTCTCTATGATTAAAATTCATGATCCTTTTGTTTTCAATGCATCCAGATTGTGACTTTTAAATGATAAAAAAGTGGTTTACTTTTTAAATACATAGACCATGATGATAACACTTTATTTTAAGGTACAGTTTTCACTATTAGCTATGTCTCTTTCCTCATTAAGCTTCTAACTTTCTGCTTAATAATAGTAAGGTAGATGTTAACTAAATATGATCATGGCAGTAATATCTAATAGCCAACATGCTAGTTGAAAGCATGCTAACAAACAACTAGTTATTAATGAGTATTGCACTTAAACAAAAATCTGGCAGGTTTTACTGTATGTGCACATACAGTGTTACACAAGAAAATATTGAGTAAGGTTAGGTTCAGTAGGTTTTCCCCCCTAATTTGCTGTAAATATACAATAAATACTCAACGTATACTGTTTGGGACAAGACCGCGAAAACTGGGCTATGACCACTACCTCTAACCTATTTTTTGTCCTATACAGTAGATAAACTAAATATATATGACCTTACCATTTTTAACAACCATGTGACTGCATGTGCACACATACTGGAAGATCATGAGCTGATAATCAAATGGTTGAAAATTCGCTGATGAAGTATAGTTCATTTTGCATACTTCATCAAAACGACAATGTACTATAAAGAGACCCATATATATATATATAGGCCAAACGTGACACACACACAAACACACGTCTCTGTGGAGCTGTGTGTCAAACAGTATGAATTTTGAACGATGCAGCCTCTTAAATGTGCATCGCCAACAAAAATCCCCCATAAACCCAGGGAAAGCAGCACATGGATGCATACTTATTTGCACAGGAAATGTTTAACACAAGAAGGATTCTGGTTTTTAATGAGCTATTGACAAACTATAATCATTAACCAGCATTGTTTGCAGGCAAACAGAATGTAACTGCATTACACAAAGTAACCTGCAGTTAATAACTCGATTGTTTGACTGTGAGAAGCATTGCCCCACAAAAATCATTGCTACAATTATGATAACATGGTTTAATATGGTTGCTAGAGTATTGTCAGTTGAAGTTCTGACAGGTATTTATTATGTTGCAATGCAGTCGCCAATGTGATTTCTAGATCTTTATACTTTTTGATTAATCATTTTTATTGTATGGCTTTAACGTTGCAAGACTATTATTGGTGCTTAGAAGTTGGAAGCTAGTCCGCATATATAAGTCTGTATTTCTTTCAGCTCTTGGATTGAAAATAAGATATTTTGAAGATTTCTGGTAAACAAAAATGTTATGGTAGCCTTTGACTTCAGACTTTGTGTTCAAGAGCTAAAAGAAATGTATTAATTTCAAATTGATACATTGTCTGGGACAAGTGGTGGGTCTTTTATGAATCTTATATATAATAGTGAAGCTTGCTTAGGTCAGAGCTGCTAAACGCTGAGAATAATTATGCCAATGGTTGTGCAGTGCATGACAGCCAAATGATAAAACTGTAACTCTCAAAGAACATTTTGTTCCTCTAGCAAATCTCTGCTCAACAACCCCTTTCTGAGGACAAATGCTGGAGAGTTAAAGCCCACGCTAGAGGAAAGAGAGAATGAAACCTGTTGTCCAAGACCACTGGATACACCTTTTCCTGATCCCTCATCAGTTTAAACAATTTGAGATCCCTTACATAATCTATTCCCCTTTACCTCTACTCCCGCATCCTATTCCAGCATCAGTGAAAAATACTTCTCTTCAAAAGAGTGTCTTTCCTACGCTGGAATGCATTTTGCCACATGCTCCAACACTCCAGAGACTCGTCTGAAGTCTGGTTTCCTTTATGAGGGGGTGAAAGAGTCTTCAGTTTTCATTTCGCCAACCTAAATTCCTGAAACTGCTGTATTGTTTGTGCAAATGTGTTTCTAATTTTTACATTTAAACTCTGTACAATGAGTTAAGTTAGAGTCAGAGGAATTAGCCAATTATTTATGAAAATCTTTGGACCATTAAACAACAGAGAGGTCTTAGTTAATTTGGTAAGACATTTTTTGGTTAAAATGTTAGATTAAATCATTTCCATGTCCCATGTTGCTTGCTGCATTTGCTAACATTATATGCTGATGAAAAAGCAGATTTTAGTCAGATTTGTTTGAAAAATCAGTGAGCTGCCAGACTGCATACTATAAGATACTTTGTTTTGGCCAAATTGTTTAGGCAGCATTGTCTGTATTCTTCACCAAGAACCCAGTGCGGCAATGCTTTGCAACTAGGTCATGTAACAGAGCAGATGTACCAAGAGTTAAGGGATCTAAAATATGGTCATGCGGAATAAGCCATAATACGTGCTTTACGAGTTCTAATAAATAACCAAAATGCTAGTAATATGCATGCTAGATAATATTGAGAATTGTGAGAATGAAATATAGATATATTTATAGGACATATTAAGGACAGATTTTATAGATATCAGTCTCCAATTTTTAATCACTTTTAATCAGTTTTGGTTGTCCCAACACAGTTGGTTTGACCAATTTGTAGGTATTTTACAAGGTGGTTTATGATGTTTTACGAACATGCAGTTTTTGTGGTTTCTGATTTTTTGAACACATGGAATATCAATACTTTCAAAAACTGAATGGTCACAGTGGACAACCAGCCCGATCTCACAACAATTCGTAAACATTTTATGAGGTGGCTAATTCGTACGAATTTATACGACATCACGATTTTGTACGATTTGTCTAAACCCCAGACAGGTGTTGCAGTCTCAAGCAGGCGGAGACAAGGACAGTGATTTTACTATGAACTTTAATTATAAAGCAAACAGATATAAAGCAAACAGGCAGTATACACAGACTCAAAGAAACCTTAATAATCGGACAAACACAAGACAAAACTAAACGGGCTTTTAAACAGGACAAGGGAAAACTCAGAACAGGTGGGGGACACAGGTGGATCGGGAAAACTAATTAGCTAAACAAGAAACAGAACAGAACCAAATAAACATAAACAGGAAGACAAGAAAATTAAAGCAAAACTAAATCGTGAAAGACTAAACCAAGACGCGTTACAACATGTAGGTTTAGAAACGGGGTTAGGTGTAGGTCATTCATACTAATTCATATGAGTTGGCAACTTGTAAAATCTGCACGATTTCGCAAAGAGTGAGGTTGTACGAATTAGCCACCTCGTAAAATATTTAGGAATTGCCGTGAGATCGGGCTGGTTGTCCACTGTCACAAATCAGTTTTTAAAAGTGCTGATATTTCATATGGTTAATATATTTGAGACCACATGTTTAACACCTGAAGAATTTAACAAAAAGTTTTAAATAAAGCCTATATTATGTCACACATATTATGATCTATTATCTTTTTATGAAAAATTATTTTTAAAATGAAAAGTTTTGTAAAGACTATTTTGCTTAATAACTGTGCATGCTATGCATGTTTATCAGAGGATTTTTGTTTATTAGCTTAGGGACACAGTAATGTCGAACTTTTTCAATTAATAATGAATAGAATTATTATTATTATTTATTTATTTATTTTGTATTATTTTTGATGCACTTGAGATGCATGCTTTTTCCGCCATGCTGTCAAAGGCCTTGTCCCAAATCGCAGCCTAAACCTTAATGGTCTGCCTCACTTTCGTGATGTAATGCTGCTTTGATTGTTGGGTATAGCCTGCTGCAGACGGAAAGACAAAATGACAACTGGGACACCCTATGGAAATTACAATCTGAACGCAGCAGAACAGTCAAAAACATCTGCCCAGCACATGTTTACATTAAAAACAATGAAAAAGTAGTGAATCAGAATGGCAGAATGAATTCTGTCAACCTGGAATAAAATCTGCAGCTAGGTTGACATCGCACACATGTACTCCCAGACTTTGTTATGATTTATCACATGATTTAATGACACATTTAATCTAGTGTCTGCAACAGAGATGAGTTCAAAAGAAGTCCATGTTCATAGCCATGGATATGAATCAATGCTGGGTGAGGTGTAGACTGATGCTATTTCTGCTGGTGGTTTCCCTTCTGACGTCATGTGGCTTAATGAAACATACATCATGCTTACAGAAACACCCCAATGCCCTGCAGCACAAAGACTCACTGTATTCCTCGTAAAACAATCTCGTCATAGTTCCAGTCAGCAGAACATCACTGTGTCATTTCAAATGTCATATTATGGCATTAGCTGGCATAAGCACTGCACTTTGACGCAAGGCTCTTTGGCATAAAGACAACTTCAGCTACATCAAGTTCAAAAATAGGCATAGTTCAGGGATCTCGCTCAACCGGTAAGAACATGAATGCATATAAAGTTGAAACCTCAATAACCCGATCTATGTCAGATTATTAACCCTTGCAAAACTGCACCAAGGTGAATCTCATTGGTTTGAAAAGAAGGAGCACATCATATTCAGTTTAACTGACAATTTAAACAACATATCCATTTGATGATAATTATTAAAGGGGTCACTGGATGCAAAATTCACTTTTACATGTTGTTTGAACTGAAATGTGTTTTTGATTATAAAAATCCACCCAGTATTTTTATATAAATCCAGTCCCCTTTCTCATATCAAGCCAATCTCAGATTCTTGGCAGAATGACAGTTGTTCTGTACAGGCCCTTCCCACGATTGTTGATTGACAGAATCACTGTAGATAGCAATGACCCCAAAGCAAATGAGGTGTTTGGATGTTGTTGGATGTAATAATGAAACTAGCAGTCCTCATTTACTCCCAATATCTGAGATGCTGAAGACGCAGTGGATTTCTTTTGTTTCGTAATAATGTGCTAGTTAGCAGGTTTCACAATGAGAAACATTTACAGTCAGTGATCATTTGCATTTAGAGGAATACGCTGACCTCCAGACTCGCCCTCTGGACAGCATGCCAAATGCGCTTAATATGCCTGATTAGTCATCATAAGGAAGCGCAAACTCTTGAAATGTCTACTTACACTGCTTTTCAAAAGTCTGGCGGTCAGTTTAAATAGTTTTTCTTTCTTTCTTTCTTCACTTTAAAAAAATTCATGATTTTATTAAGCAAGGACGTTTTAAATAGATTTTAAAAAGTGATAATAAAGATTTTTAGATAAGATTTAGAATAAATGCTGTTCTTTTCAACTTTTTATCAAAAAATGCAGTAAATTTAGCTTTGCATCACAGGAATTATTTACATTTTAAAATGCATTAAAATAGAAAAGTTATTTTACAGTCTTTTTGTATTTACTGTACTTTTGGTCAAATAAATGCAGCCTTGATGAGTATAAGAAATTTATTTTAAAAGACATTAAAAATCCTACCCATCTTTTGACTGGCAGTGTATATTCTTCTTCTTATTAATATTTTTAACATTTTCTTAACACTGACTCTTCACATCAGCCTCAGCCATTTAAAACTGGTCCCCAAATTATGGTAGGGGTTCACATAGTTTGCTATTGTTCTAAACTAGTGTTTCAAACAGGTTTAGATCCTAGATCCGGTTCCTTAAGATACCCTCTCCTCTATGTTCAAATGAGTACATTTAGCATTCATAATTCATAGTAGTGTGCATGTAACAGAATGCTTTCTTTCAGTCCAGTCAAATTCATTGGTGGGCCCAGAGTGGGATCTCCCACAGTGGACCACAGCATTAATTACTGTCACCCAGCAGGGACCCCAGTGGAAAAGCATGGAATAGAGCAGCTCTCCCTGAGTCTAATCCAGTCCGCCTGCTTCTCCGCTTCAGATGAGCCTACTCTGACAGAACCACCAAACCACTGTCTAAACACACCAGCAGTCTGACTGTTAGCTAGTCCTCAGTGTGAACCCGCAGCATTGTGGGGAAGGATTACGTCGAGCATATGCTTTCAATATGCTAATTAGTCGTTGCCATTTTTCTAGTTAGAAGACCATCTCTTGAAATATTACACATGCACTTATACCAAAGGATTAGCTTCATGATGGGGAACCGTGCAAAGAACCAAAGACTCCAAAACCTCAAAATCATGCAGCATGTTGAGGAAGAGGTTTGCTATTACTTTTTTGGGGGGCTTTTCTGAGCACATGGCAGGTAGTAAGAGAGGCAAGAGAGATCCTAGAAACCAAAGTAGTACAGAGAGGCTGTTTTATCTTGGTTTGTTTAATAAGAAACCACCCAGAAGACACCTACACAACAACCTAAATCAACTGGTTTGAGTCGCATTTTTATAGCACTGCTTCACAGAATAAACAAGACAATAACCAGACCAATGATGCAGACTTTGTCAAATATGAGACAAACTGAAACTCTGCTGTAAATTACAGCTCTGAAAAGACAATACTGTCATCATGTAGCTTCACTCAGTTCAGTGTTGCTCCAGTTCAGCTTAATAACTGAGTAAAAAGTTCATACAACCAAGTTCAATTTAGCTATAGGTGTAGCTCTACAGCAGTGTCATCCAGTTCTCGAAAGAATTCAATTAAATTAAATAATAAATATTATTATTAGGCAAACATCACTAGTATTTTCTCCAAAAATGTGCAAATATAGTTCAAACATTCAATTTTGTCAACAGCTGTCCTTTGATTCGAATTTGAGTAGATTAATCCACCATTAATGCATCGCTCAACCATATAGCTCTGCTTAATGCATCTCTGTGGTTAAAGATGAAAGTGCAGGATATGTGTCCTACTTGAAGAGCAGGAGCTAGGGGAATATTTCGTTGACAAAATGAAATCAATAGACGTATCAGCTCACAGTCTCTCTTTACAAACACTGGCAAACTGGCATGTAGGTCATCCCGTGCAGTCTGATCTTTGCACCTTCAGCCATGGAAGTTTCTCATTTGACTGGAAAAATGAGCAGTGCTTAACATGCTGTTCCCGTCTCAAATTTGCAGTTGACTTCTGAAAATGAAACTAATTGGAGTCTAGATTATATGAGATTTTCTGAATCTCTGAGCTTTGCTGTTATGAGCAGTGTGCTGCTCTCAAAACATACTCTTTTACAGATTATTATATAAAAAGAAGTTATGACTGTCTTAATATCTTAAAGACATAAACATACTTTTTTTAGGCCTTATAATAAAAACAAGTATAAAAACTGTGCATAGATGTCACTGTGTAGACCTAGAGTGTTTTTGTTATTAGACAAAATGAATCACGTTTATGTTTTTAAGATATTTTATGGCTAAACAAATTACATAAATAATGAATGCATTGCTCTTCGATCTTAATTATATGATGCATCTAATATCTAATGCCACGTTAACTCATGACATGATCAAACATATATCCACGTTTTTCTTCTGCATTATAAACCCCGTGGTCTTACCTTGATTATCTTCGTCCATATTGGCAGATGAATGCAAAATAATGAAATGATGTGATGAGAAGGCGCTCCAGACACAGATCTGTATGCTCAATATTGAGGGTTTTATATGCTGTATTCACAAACAGCTCCTGTTTAATGCGCAATATTAATACTGATATTCAGTCTCAGTCCTCTATTACATCCGATGTAGCCTATTTCTGGACGAATGGAGGGATTCAGCCCTTCTCGGTTTATTCACTGGCGTGGATCAATAACATCCAGCGGAATAAGCGCTCCAGACACACGGGCATCTGTGTTTCGCAGCGACCGTCGCGCGTCATCACATTCGCCCCGCCTCTTACAAGAGAATTTACCAATCCTACTAAGACGAAGGCTTTCTGCATGAATATAAATGAGCTAATGCTGACGTTGCTTGGTAACCGACTTGAACCCGGTTCTTAATATTCACAGAATCCTAAAAGTCAATTTCAAAGTGCTTCGCTGGCATAATTATTTTAGGTTTAATATTGACATAGCTCCGCCACGTACGCACTGACGTAAAGGAGAAAAGCACATACGCAGTGCACTAAAATAGATCAAATAAAGTATTTCCATTCGCAATTCTTCATCCTGCAAACGCCTTCCTCTTAGCCAATCAGGGCAAACATCGTCATAGCGGAATTTAATATTCATAAACTAAGCCTTCACTTTAGTAGAATACGTTAATCCTTTCATTCATTGCATTGTAGCTCTGATACTGACAGAAACAGAAATTAATGCACTATAAATGTTTCATAGACCAGTTGGAATAATTATACATATATTCTCAAGAAAACCAAAAAGGTGGGGGCCCTAGCCTATAATTAAACAATTCTTAAACTGAACCACATGACAGTAGGATACTTGTACTTGAATTAATTTGTTGTGGTAATTCTATAGTTGCTGTGGATATATAACAACTATAGTTAAAGTATAAAAAAATGACTTTATCCAATACTGTACTAAGCTTTCTACAACTATAGGGTGTAAATACTACAATACAGTTTACAGTAAAAACTACATGAAAGTGTAATAAAAAGTATTTATTGCAATTTATCAGTTCACTGTTGCTACAATTTGCTGTAGCATTCATTAACAAAGTATAATATGTAAGGTACAATACACTTATTATAGCAGGAATCAAAAACACTACGATAACAATAAACGACTGCAGTATTTTTCAAGTGGAAATGGCCTAAAAACTAACAAAGATGGACTAAAACGCACAAAATAACAGCAATAAAAAGAATGCAGCTTTTCAGTGCGACTCTTTAGCTACAGACCTGAAACCGACTGAAAAAAACAGCACACGAGAGTGAAATGAATCAGTTTGGAAAACATTCCTCATTACAGCCAAGAGCAGAATGATATTCTCTTAGAATTAGGAAAATAAAACTCAGACGAGACTTATATATGATACGTCTCAAATAACGGGTGATGAAAACTGTCTGAAGGGTGAGGACGTTCACAACACCGCGCTTGTATGTTTCTCAGACACATGGATTCAATTACGGCATGCCGGCCTCTCAGACAAAACGAGCTGCCCTCTTTATACACATTACCAAACTCCTCAAGAATGAAGTTTGCCTTTTATTTCTCAGGCCTCATGGAATTTTCTTATTATTATTCACAAATCAACAAGTAGACTTAATGGGAAGAAGAAGGAGAGCTCCATTACACATATTGCATTTTAATCTTCAATAGTAGTGATGGATCAATATTTATTTTCCTGAAGCAACTCGTACATCCGTGCCCTGTGTTCACGACTTACTTCAAAGTCTGTCCAGATGTTCCATTTTTAACAAAATCATCACTGCCAGTTTCTCTTCCAGTCTCGAGAGTGTTAGAAAATGTGTGTTGGTGGACAGAGTGGGAGTTATAATGAATGCGAGTGTATGGGGACTTGAGGGAGCCTCAGGTTTTGGGGGAGTATTTCCTGTTCTGGGAGCAGATGTCTAACACAGTCCAGGAAACACTCTTTTTTCCCAGTTTTCCTTGGGTGGGACACTCTTTCAGCCAGAGTTGAGCAAAAGCCCTGATTTGAATATATCAAAGCTGCGGACTGAAAATAGGTCATACGCGCAATCTTTGCTGCACAAATATGGTCAAAAGCACACATCCCAAACAACTGTCTGTGTTTCTCTCATTGGTTTTTGACGCGTGACTGATTGCAGCATACTAATTGCATTAGCAATCTGCACGAGTCGCTCAATGCATGCGTTATCATTCGGTCTGGCTTCTCAGTGGAAGTCACATGTCATATTTTGGTCGAAATCATCTGCATGTTTGTCGTGTTGAAAGACATGTTTTGTTCCAAATGTACATCATGATTAAATTTAGTAATGGCATGTAAGCATGCATTAAGCATGTGGCGGGCTGAGTATTTCCCAGCGTGCTCTGCACCAGAGGCGGTCGCCCTCGGGCAACACATGTCTGGCAGAATAGGGCTCCAGTTGGGGGAGATAACGGCATGCTGACCGAGTTCATGTGGCCTGATTGAGCAGTCAGACAAACACATTTTCATCTGCTTCAGTGTCTTTAGTCGGGTCACCCCTCACCCCAGCACCTCAACACCCCCAACCCTCCTGAATCTGTGCGAAACTTGTCCCTCACGGCTCATGTAGCACATGAGAACTATGCTTCAAATCATGTAGTTTGCTGTTAAAATCTGATTTTATTTGGTAAAATCCATAATCAGAAACCATAGAGATCAAGAATATCATAAAAAGTCATACAGGTCTGTATGTAACTGCCAATAAACTACTTAGGAACAACTTCATAGCATCACAATAACATTGTGGTGAATTTTTCATTGCCAAGCATTAACGGTTATATAATTTTTGTCCAATAACTGATACAATATTCTGGTTGGGGTTGATTTTTAAAAGACATTATTTAATTTATTTATTTTTTACAAGAAGATTTATTTGCTAAAAAATAATTTAACAATTGCTAAATAGTCTTATTATTCTTATATTCTCAAATACAATTTATTCCTATGATTTAAAGCTGAATTTCCAATATCATTACCAGTCTTTAGTGTCACATAATCCTTCAGAAACCATTTTAATATGCTGATTTGCAACATTTTTTTAATCAATATTTAAAACATTTTTGCTGCTTAATAGTTTTCTGAAAGCCATGAGAGTTTTTTTTGTTTTGATTTAATAAATAGAAACAGACATTATAAACATAAATAGATCAACATTTGTTTGAGATAATAATTTATCACAAAATATAGATTATATATTTTTATTAATAATTAGAAATATAAAAAATAGGTTACACTTTATTTTAAGGTCCAATTCTTGCTATTAGCTAATGCTGTCACATGAAAAAAGTGTTTGTTTACATAATAAATGTGTGCGTGTATATTCATTATGGATATAGTTTAGTATAGTAAAAAAGTAGTATAAAGTGTTTGACATAGTAGTGGTCCTTTTCTATGCAATTAAAGTGAAATAACTGAACATAAATATAAGAGCCTGCGAAAAAATGCAAGTTTTAGAAGAAAATTTAAATGGTACTAATTGGCTTTCACATCTGAACTCTTTATACAGTATATATATATATATATATGCCCATACTTAGACTGATCTCAGACTATAGTTCTCCAGAGAAGAACAGGCTAGGGGAAGAGCGTGCATCCTGTGGATTTATAGTTCCTGAAGGTTGGGGAAAGGGGCACAAGGAGGTCAGAGAAATGGGACATCCTGTGTGGATAATACTGGTGGTCATACATACTGTCACATTCCTTTCACTGCAGACTAAACTTGAGTAAATTTACATGAAGTGCCTGTGGACACATGATTTGAGAGGTCTGTGATTGCGGGGGAGACTGTGTGGGATTTTGTCCTTTTAATTTTACTGATCTAATGCACGACACTGTTGTAAAATACTGGCAGCTATTGTCTGCTGTTCATTGCAAAAAAAAAAAAAAAACTAATTCCAAAAATGTGATTTTCCCCCCTTAATAATCAGAGTAAAGTCCAATCACAGAGAGATGTTTGCATGCCTTTATTGTGATTAAAATCAGCATGCACACAAATTTCACTACCATTATTATGAGCTTTAATTTAATCTATTATGTAAAGTTTAATAGGTGATAGGTTTATCGGGGTTCGTGTATTACAGTTTCATTTAAAACGTATTACTGTATATTTGATTAAGAAATATTAATATGACATTCAATTCAATTCAAATTTATTTGTATAGTGCTTTTTATGATACATATCATTGCAAAGCACTTTTACACCAAAGTAATGTTTTACAGTAGCCTGCATGTAGTAGTAGCTTGTACATGTACAAATGGCATAGATGTGAGACAAAGATCAACTAATAACGTAATCGAACAGACAAGGAACATTATGAATTTGTAGCAGATTTCGGTATTGCTGTGTGTTGTTCCAGGGTTGGAATCATCTGAAGTCCTCTGTGGGGTTGGCATCATCTCTTCTTAAGTGTTCGGGATCCAGGCTGGAGCTTGTGAAATCCTAGTTACCACGGGATGGCAGAACAGAACAAATAGGAACAAGATTAGCGTAGCTGCTGTTCAAACTAAGAAAATGAAGATTTGTTAAACCA
>JAUCNO010000710.1:10537721-10554661 GCA_032353835.1 Enteromius viviparus | reverse complement strand
TTCTTTGATCATTAAAATATTAAAAAGAGAAGCATTTATTTAAAATGGATAATAATGTTCAGAACTACTGTTACAGTTGTTTACTGTTTTACTACTGTTCAAAAGTTTGGGATCAGTGCATTTTTATTCTTTCTCCTTTGAAAGAAATTAATACTTTTATTAGCAAACGATC
Organism: Enteromius viviparus; assembly: GCA_032353835.1. Taxonomy (NCBI): domain Eukaryota; kingdom Metazoa; phylum Chordata; class Actinopteri; order Cypriniformes; family Cyprinidae; genus Enteromius; species Enteromius viviparus. The sequence continues at coordinate 10,554,489 of JAUCNO010000710.1, read as the reverse complement.
TATTAAATGAACAAAAAAGTCACAGCATAGATTTACATTTTAGAAAGGTTTTATATTTGGTAAAAGATTATGTTGTTTTTTACTTGTTATTCATCAAAGAATCCTGAGGAGAAAAAAAAGAAAGAAAATCACAGGTTCCAAAAAATATATCTGGCTGCACAACTGTTTCCAACATTGTCAATTCTAGTAATAAATCAGCATATTAAAATGATTTCAGAAAGTGATGAGAGTAATGATGCTTTGTATCACAGAAATAAATTACATTTTAAAATGTATTCACACAGAAAACAGTTATTTGATTGAGCCTTGATGAGCAGAAGAAGCATCTTTAAATACCTTACTGTTCTAAAATTTTTGAACTGTTGTGTACATGTTATTAATTTTTTTGGATGCATCTTGCCAGAAATATTTACTATGAATAGGATAATAAATAAGTACTACTTTAAGAAGAAACTTTTTTAATTGCACGTCTACTTTACACTACACTGTATCAATCTAATACATAAATGTTAAATGTGTTTCTTGGTTTTAAAGGCAAAATATTTTAAAATAAGAAATAACGTTAAGGTCTTACCTTGACTGTCTCCGGTGACGCCGTCAGATGCACATTTGCGTTTCTTAGTTAAACAGAAGGTGTCTGCGATCAGAGCTCTTTTTCTGTTCATTTCTTACTGCTTTCAAACACTGACACTTCTTTATTTAACTGTTTTCCTCATGTAAGTTACCTAGCTCGTATGCTAGATGAGAACGGCGCAAAATGTTTACATATTTAACGCTTTCCTGCCGAAGTGACACAGAAACACAGTTTTTGTTTTCAGAAATATACGATATATAAGTTTAAATGTTACTTCACAGTTCATCAACAACACAGCAGCTGACTGCGACTCTTCTTCTTCGTTGTTTTCAAGATGAACTGAACGCATCGATCGGCTGCTCTCTGGCGGTCTGGATTAAAACAACACGCAAAGACGTTTACGTTTGTTGTCATCTAAAAATGAGGATCTACAATATCTCACAGGATAATTGCTTGGTATCTTGTTTATATATCTATGTGTATAGGCCTAGAAGTTGGGTACAAAACAACTTGGTGCCATCTCGGTACAAAACCTGTACTCCGCCTAGCATATGGTGAGCCACCACTTTTTTGACATACTCTCATCAAAATGTCCTGTGGTCAAAGATGAGGTTCTATGTTAATTAATGAATGTATTTATATTTATTTCCTAAACTGGAATCTGTTGGGTCACCCAGGAGTGTAGCAAAATAGTGCATCTGTCACAGAGGTGTGGACTCACCTGTCCCACCAGGCTAAAGTGTTTAAATGCTATATTTTAAATTAATATTTAAAATACTGAACAGAATGTTTTAATTTTTATCATTCATAACATTTTATTTGCAAGATTAAAAAGATAGATAAAAAAACAATAGAACCCTGCCCAAAACACGATAAAAAATGTAATGGATTTAATGGTTATAATGGGAATTATACTGATTTTAATGGAAACTATAATGGTATAATGGGTTTCTATTGGGCTTCTTTTCTTGTTTTTAGCAGGGATAGTAACAGATAGATTAACAAAATGAAAACACCTGCAGAAATGACCTGTCATTCAGTCATGGCCAAAAATATTGGCACCCTTGGAAAATATGATCAAAGAAGGTTGTAAAAAATTAATCTGCATTGTTAATCCTTTTTATCTTTTCATTGAAAAGTCAGCCTTTCATTGGAGAGTAAGAATTTAAAATGTTGAAAATATTAAGAATAATTTTTCTTTTCTAAAATACACATTTGACACAATTATTGGTACTCTTAGAAAGTAGAATATCTACCAAATATTTTCCTTCATATTTTCAATTTTGAGCACTCCAGGGGGATTATGAAAATTAAATTGTACATTCTTGGCTTCCTGTTTCACAGAAATATAAATAAGTGGGGAAACAAAGTCCAAATGGCCCTAATCATTAATCACAGTGATAAAAACTAAAGAATGTATTTCTGATGTGCAGCAAAAAATAATTTAGGAAAAGAGCTAGAGCTTTGAAAATTCATATTTCCACCATCAGGGAAATAATTAAGAATTTCTAATCAACAGAAATTGTTACAAAACTGGCTAGAAGAGGACACGTGTCTATAAAAGGAGAGAAGGAGTGTTTCATCACATGTGGTTTGGAAGGAAAAATTATCCTAGCTCATACAAAAACAAACTCCATTCAGTTATCAGACACGACTTGAACTTTAAATGGCACTGACTGCTGTGGTCAGATGAAACTTAAAAAAATAGCTTTTTAGCAGCAAACCCACCAAATGGGTTTAGTACAAACAAGGATAAAAAGTACCCCATGTATACAATGAAATACTGTATAGTGCTGTAGTTTTGATGTTGTGGGCCAGTATGTCTGCTGGAGGTCCAGGACATCTTGTTTAGACAACCAAACCAAACACAAATCACAAAACCAAGCTTCTGCAATGGCCATTCTGGTCCTCTGACCTGAACCCTGTAGAAAATGAGTGAGGTGAACTGAAGAGAAGAAGCACCAAGCTAGGAATCTAAAGGGTCTTGAGTGATTCTGGATGAAGGAATGGTCTTGTCAGGTGTTCTCTAACCTCATCCAGCATTATAGGAGAAAATGTAGAGCTGTTAAACTGCAATTGAAGCTTTCCAAAAAGTAAAGTTGAATAAACGGTGCCGTTAATTGTTGCCAATGTGCATTAGAGAATTTTTTTTTTGTAATGACATTTCTTCCATTTTCTTATTCTCCAATGAAAGGTTAGGCTTTCGTAAATTTTGTAAGTAAAAGATCAAAAGGATCAGCAATGCCAATTTATTTTCACAGTCTTCTTTGCTCATATTTATCAAGCGTGTCAACAATTCTGACTAGATACGTTTTGAGTGCAAAAATAAGAACTTGATTTTGCCAGTACGTTTTAGAAGCTCTTTTTTAATCCATCTCCTATCCTGAAAAGTCTGTCTCACAGAGATTGACTAAAAAGAGTTCCTAAAACGTCCTGCAAATAAATTCTTTAAACAGTGGTAAAAAAGGGATGAAGTGCTGGTCCTTCAAGAGTCACTCAAAACTTATCTGTCTATAAAGCTCATAAAAATCAGTCACTACACTTCAGCATGCTATTCTTATTAAGTAAGAGTCATTTTTTAGGATTCCCTAAGACATGACACAATACACTTGTGGAGAATCATAATGGACACTTAATGGTCCCTGATGGTGTCTCACCTAATTCTTTATTTCTTAATTCTTTTGTAGTTAACTTGTGTTTTCTTCTCCGTCTGGTTTTTCTGACTTTGCTCACGAAGCATTTCACTGCCCTAACTTTGCAAATTATGTTTTTACATATTGCATCCTTCTCATGGGCATTTAATCCCTTTTGACTTTTAATCGGAATTAAATCTCCTTTTTCTGGTCTCATTTTATCTGTGAAAGAATACTTTGACTTCTGCCCTTCATGAACAATTATATGTCACTTATAAATAATTACATACAAAGTCAGTAGTAGTAATTACGATTGATGTTTTTTTGGAATTGGTCAAATGTTCATGGAAAGACGTATGTCCAGAATATCAACTTGCCTAATAATTCAGCACACAGTGTATAATGAATATGTCAGGCTGGTATGAAAAGAAAATACAACAGAACGGCCTTGTTCTTTAGGACTATATACAGCAAGGACATCCCTTAATTAATGTGTTGTGGTCTCTCTTTACTCTATCAAACATAATTAAAACCCTATGGAAGAGTTTGCCAATGTGCAGTGATTGGCCTTCCCTTCTTTTGTGAAGCGTAGAATGGCCTCCTGTTTGACTGTCCCAGCAAGTAATTAGTCCTCTGTTGTGATGTTTAACAATCGACTGAATGCTGAAATCTCACAAAATCTAGTCTTAATTACAGGTAGGATCACATTTAATAGACATCAATGGTTTGGATATGATCTGGGTTGTATTTTGTTTGTCTTGCATTACAGCATTCATGTGGTTTTCAAAGAGCTGCAACCCTTTAAAAGAGCCAAATGCTCTTTGTTACCCCCAAAACTATAAACTGTCAACTGAAGTTTCTCTCACCCGGGAGTTTGCTAGCAAAGGTAAACCTTTATCAGTTTTACATTCTTAAAATAAAGACATAATGTTAAAGAAGGTGTGTTTTGATTTATATTTACTATGCTGCATATTTTGTTTGTAGGAACTGAAATGGTTTTTCCACACGTGATTTCATTGTTGCTCCTGCTCTGTTCATCTCCACTAGGTAAACTATTTGTCCAGTTGTAGTAAATACATTTTCTCATGTAAATTGAAATGCTACATGGTTATAATAATTCTTTTCATGCAAATAAATAGGCTTTCCTAAAATAGACGGGCTTAATGTTGTTATATATAGATGAATGCAATGTGAAAATTGCAGTGTATCATGCGTAGAATAGAGAACACTTATTCACTATTAACTATGATTTTTCTCTTAATAAACGTAAAATGTTCTGCTTATTAATAGTTAGTAAGGTAGTCGTTAAGTTTAGGTACTGGGTAGGATTAGGAATGTAGAATAAGGCATTAATATGTGTTTAATTGCTACTAACAAATGGCTAATATTCTAGTTTTATTCATGCTAATAAGCAACTAGTTAAGAGACCCTAAAATAAAGTGTTACACATCCATATTACTAGCATAGTGGCTATATATTAGTAGCCATATTAATGCCTTATTCTTGACCATATTTTAGATTCCTTAATCCAACAACCATACTAACTATTAACTATTAGTTAACAGGTACGATTGAGTACTGTTCCCTAAATTATAGTGTGATCATTAATTGTTTTACTATGTAATTGCCTATGTGAAATGTACTTAATTTGTATCATAACTGAGTTTTTCATGTAGTTTATAAAATGTTTATTTGGATTTGTAGTGTTTGCTGCTGGTAACTCCACTGAGACCTTCTGTGATCGACGTTGTCTGGCAAATGCTCGGGTTGAGAAAGAACTATTCAGTGCACCACAGAATGATAACTGTACCATCACAGTGAACATCACTTCAATACAATATGAAACACTGTCTTTCGTAAGTACCAGTTTTGTCTTATCATATTCTGTGTAAAAAAATGCATATATATACTGTATATATATATGTACACATAACAACTGTATGCTAATTTTTCGTGTTTTAGGATACAAAGGCCATGGAAATGAACAGCCGTATCAAAGTAAACATGGTGAGCAGACAAAATACAACTATTGATTGTCACTACCATCTTCCTCAAAAACCTTATTATCGCATGTAAACATTTAGTTTACAATCTAAATACTATTAAATATTTGTTAACACTTTAGAGTAGGAAACCCTTATTCACTATTAACAGTGACTTTTGCAGTTTGTTAATTGTAAGTAAGTTTTAAGTTTAGTTATTGGGTAGGGTTAGGATTATGTAGAATAAGGTCATATATAATAAGGCATTAATATGTGCCTAATTACTACTAATAAATTGCTAATATTCTAGTAATATGCATGCCAATAAGCAACTAGTTAAGATACCCTAAAATAAAAGTGTTACCAAAAATTCTATAGAGTAAATTTAATATCACATGAGCTATAGTGCTGCAGTACTGAATCTTAGAACAGCAGAAGCTGTGCTGATATTCATTATAACATCATTGTTGTCATATTTCAGATTTCTGATATATTTTAGCAGTTTAATAAACAAGGATAATATTGAGTAACTGACTGTGCATCTTGCAGGGCTACTTACAATGTAAGTGAATAATCTGAAACAAAAATACTTTTATTATTTAGTGTTAGGAAACTTGAGTGTGTATATGAAACATGATAGCACAGCTATGTAGGGCAATTAATAATTCTGTTTGGTGTAGTTTAGTGCTATATTCAGAATATATATTTGAAGAGCTGTTATATTTCAAAACAAAATGAGAAGCTGTGGTAAGACTTTAGTAAAGGAACCAATTATCACTATTTACTAGTAGCCTATTAGCATTATTAACATATCAAAGCATTTATTGTGCATGACCATACCCCTAATCCTACCTAATAACTCAATTTAACAACTACCTTACTAACTATAAATAAAGTAGCAAATAAGGAGGAGTTTATTGAGAGAAAATACCTAGAGTTGGACCTTAAAATAAAGTGTTCTTTAAAACAAATATTCTAATAATCAATTAATTTCTTCTGTTTTCTGCCTCGCAGGAATGGAGGGATCCTGATCTTGGATGGATGCAAGAAAAATCTAGATTTCCAACAATTGTTTTGCCAGTTGATAAAATCTGGACTCCTCGGATTGTTTTGGACAATGCGTGAGTCTCAAGACTGATGCTGAGTTATGGCATTTATTGTTTATTAATTCTTAGCATTGTTAAGAGGTTGTAATATCCCTCTATATGCACTCAGAATAGAATCGACAATGGAGCCGTACACTAATGATGTTCAGGTGAGGCGGGATGGTACTGTGAACCATGCGGTTGTTTTGTTCACGACGGTGAGCTGTGAGATCAACCTCTTCACCTACCCCTATGTAGTGGGGTCATGCCCTGTGGCCATCAATGGATGGAGCCAGAAAAGTACGACATCACATGAAATTATAGAAATATTTCTTAAAAAGATTTTGACCATTTGTTTTCAACCATATCTAAATATTTATATTAGGCAATAAATGAATTGCATCTGCGTTTCCAAAGTTTGCACTAAGTAAATAGAGTTTTGAATATACAGTAATAGCCTAGTTTACTTGGAAGCAAGAGGTGTTTGCACTGAAAGGAATGACAATGACTTCATTTAAATATCTCATCGCGTGATGAAGGTGGATTACAGCAACTGTTTAGTGAATCTGCCCTGTGGAAGTTATATTTGAATAACTTGAATATGTTCTCTTGTTTGTTTTATCCAGCTTGCTCGCTCACACTCCAGATCGCTGAAAATGTGACTTTGGTTGGCAGTAGTGGAGGAGAATGGCAGACTGATAACGTGATTAAAAGGGTGGATTCATCAAATCGTGTTTATCTTCTAGTAAATAAATTATTTATTCATTTTTAAAATTCTGATCAGGAGTCTTGAGTTCAGAGAGCTTGTTACCTGTAACCCTAAAAGCACAAGCTCAATTGTCCGTTGTAACACCATATACAACAGGCCTCAAGAAAGTGAGTTAGTTCACCCAAAAATGTAAATATTCTGTCATTAATTACTTACTCTTGTGTTATTCCAAACCCAGAAGACCTTTGTTCATCTACAGAACATAAATTAAGATATTTTTGATGATATCAGAGACGAATCTGGCCCTTCATAGACAGCACTACACCTGAAATTATCCCAGAACCAGAAAAACGTCAGCAGATCAACTTCAGACTTACGTCTTTCACCCATTACTTATATAATAATACACAGCCAATACACTCATAATATGGATGCTAATAAACAACTAGTTAATAGTTAGAATAGGTCCTTAAATTAAAGTGTTACCGTGAAATGAGGAAATAAACCATAAATGTTTATTAATGAATCACTTTTGATCTTTAAACAGGTCGCTCTGTCGATTAACTCCTTCAGTCCTTTTTTGACCCTGATACTTCCCAGTGGACTGGTACTGCTGGCTGACCTGGTGAGCTTCGCTCTGCCATTTGAAGGAGGAGAACGCAATTCTTTTAAGGTCACTTTGGTCCTGAGCTTTACCATGTTCCTGATCATCCTCAGCGACCACCTGCCTAACGGTGGCAGCTGTAGCCCGCTCCTCTGTAAGTGAATGAATAGAGAGAGAAAAACATCTAGGATCTAATATTAATAATACTTGTATAAAATCTTGAAGAAAAGCATTCAGGCACTTGAGAAAAGATTATTGTGAAAAATGTTTGTAGGCTTTATGTAAAATTTTAGTAGATGTCAGTTTTGGGGAGTTGAGATCCAAGGTTTCCCTCTATATTTTTCCACCCTGTACCTACAGTATGAAAATATATATATATTCCCACCATATATTTAGCTTTTCTAATAGCATGCTTTAAAGGGTTAGCTCACCCCAAAATGAAAATTCTTTCGTTAATTACTCACCCTTGTGTCATTCCAAACCCTTAAGACCTTCTTTCATCTTCATAACACAAATTAATGTATTTTTGATGATATCAGAGAGCCATCCGACCCTCCATCGAAAGCAACACAGCTGAAATGATCCTAGATTCAGAAACATAGTAAATACGTCAATAAAACAGTACATGTGACATCAGTGGCTCAACTTTGGTTTTGCGCAAAAAGAACATACTGTAATTTACTCTACCATTCTTCTCCCCTGACTTACATATTCTGCCATTTGAGAATGGGTTTGGAAAGACACAAGTAATTAAAAAAATAATTTTCATTTTTGAGTAAACTAACCCTTTAAGAGACAGGCTTTTATTCAAATCACTCGCATCACATTGTTATGCATTTTCTCTTTTTTCTCCTCTAAAGACTACCACTTCAGCTTCTGTCTGGTGTGTTTGGTCGCAAGTATGCTGGTCTCCATGGTACTAACACGTCTGTCTGTAGAGGACAGCTTCTTGGTGTGCAGACGCTCTGCCAAAGTCCATCCAGCAAAGAGCAGCAAAACAAATGACGGCCTGGAGCAAGAGAAAGGTATGAGATGATGAGAAACACAGGTTAATTAGCCTTTTTTAGCTTTTGTAGTATGAATCAAGTATGAATCAAACAAAAAAAAACATGTAAGGTTGTGTAAATGTGTAAGGTAGTTCTGTTTTTAACAGCTTTCTCCTGCCTGTTCTTACAGCAATTCATACATATTTTATGAGGTGGCTAATTCATATGAATTTGTATGACCTCACTCGTACAAATTTATGTGATATTTGGTAAATCGTATGTATTCTACAAGTTGCCAATTCGTTTGAGTTTGTTGAGTTATGACCTACACCTAACCCCGCCCCTATATCCACCTGTCATTGGGGTGTGAGGTCGTATGAATTATCCACCTCATAAAATCTGTACAAATTGGTCATGAAACTGTGTTGGCATTCTCATATAGTGGCCTAAGGTTAACATCTTAATGCCATTCACTATGCATTTTACTGCTGTAAAAATGTAGGCCAGGACTTAATTTTAGGGAAATTAAAACAAATGTTCTTGATAACAAAATTATGTTTCAGTAAAATGCTTAAAAACAGAATTAAAACCTTCGTAATTATCAGAAATTGTGCTTCTGTAGCTGAGATTATGCAAAAGCAGTGCAACTGTTTAGTGATTAATGTTTAGCCTATTTTTTTCCAAATTATTGTTTGTTTAGACCAATATTGCAATAACTTAATTGATCTGGTCTGTATCAACAGATGCAGGTGTGATTACAACAAAGTCTGGTGATCTGGCTTCAGAGACGGCTTCACTCCAGAAAATAGTGAACTTTTTGGAGACCATGGAGGAAAGAGAAAAAGAGCTTCAGAGAAAAGTGGAAACTGCCTACTTCCTAGACAAATTCTGCTTTGGCTTTTTTATAATCATCTATGTACTTTATACCATAATTCTTATTATTATCACCCGATCAGACATTTGTAAGGTTAATAATCTAGATTTCTGGGATGAATCCCCCCGAGAAGATGACCAGTATGACTACTCATACTCATACCAATAGTCACTGTCACTGCACTGTAGTTTCTCAGATCAGGTCTGTTTCTTTTATTTCCTGATTGGTGCATATACTCTGTAGCAAACTTTGTAAAGTACTGATGTACATCAAATACTGATTTATTCATATATATATATATATATATATAGATAAGAGTACCAACAAAATCTAGAAAATCATCACCAGGTAAAATACAAAACTGCTTAACTTGTAATTCTAATTATAACAATAAATACAAATCTTATTTTAAAACTGACCATTTTAGTCATTCCTAATTATATGTTACGGATGATTTTCATTATCAGTTAACATCTCAATAAATGACAGAAGGTAAAAGAAGACTGGGTAAGTAACTGGTTAATCAATCTAACTGTAGTTAGCTATGTGTCTTTTTTACTTTTTATTTGTAAAAGCATCTTGAAAAAATATCACAGGTCCCAAAAAATATTAATCAGCAACTGTTTCCAACATTGATAATCAGTCAGCATATTAGAATGATTTCTGAAGGATCATTGAACACTGAAGCTGGAGTAATGATCTTTCCCCCTGTAGGATTACAAATTTATAAAAGGTTAACAGTCATGTATTTCTCATAGTGAGAGTTCCAGAACATTTGTTAAATCTTTCCAAAGTTAAGTGTGAAGTCTAAGCTCAAGATACAGCTATGTCTTTTGTTTAGCACCTTTTCATTTGAATGACACTTGTATGCTAAATAGATCAAGGCTGGGAAATCTTATCCAAAGATCCTGAATTTGCATGCCATCGGTTTTCCACATCTGCACTCCTCATCCTTGAAAATGTATATATATCACAAGGCATTCAAGCCATAGTCAGATTACTTTGAAGACCACTACAGCGCACAAAGAATTTAAATTCCACAACTCTTCAATGAGGATGTTTTGTAGCTCAGTTTAACCAAACAAATGCTGTTGTTCAGTTATCACAACACAATTAAATGCACTATTATTCCCTTAATTAAACTAAAACACTGATTAACCTAACTGCTCAAGACAAACCAGAGTTTCATGGTTTAAACCAAATTGGCATTATATTGATTAGTTTGTTGGTTTTGCTAAAATATAATCTGAAGAATATATAACACTCTATTGTACGGTTACACCTATTAGTTGCTTTTTAGCATGCATATTACTAGATTATTAGCCATTTATTAGTAATAAGCACAAACGAATGCCTTATTCTACTTTTTTTTTTTTTTAATTCTACCCAATACCTAAGCTTAACAACTACCTTACTAACTATTAATAAGCAACAATTTATTGAGGAAAAAGTCAAAGTTAACAAGTGTTACCAACACAGTCTCACGGCCAATTGATACGTATTTTACGAGTTGGCAAATGCATGCTAATTCGCACAAATTTGTACAATCTTACTCATATGCTTTGTGTAAACCCCAGTGATGCTTAAGTTTTACAGGTGGGGTTAGATGTAGGTCATTCGTACAAATTCATACGAACTGGCAACTCGTTAAATACGTACGATTTAGTAAAAATCGGTTGTATGAATTAGCCACCTTGTAAAATAAGTATGAATTGCTCTGAAATCGGGTTCATGTTACCTATTCTAAATTAAATTTAGATTAATATCATAGATTTGAATTGAGTTGTCTAAATTTTGAAACCTGATCCTTTTAAACATATTATACTCTCTTTTACCTTTTTCCTTGTGGGACCGTGAGCCATCTGGATCTAACGCTAGCTGTAACGTCACTCTGTAACACAAACCTTGCCATTATTACAATTACTCAGGGATTGGGAATTGATTTTTAAAAACTAATCTAGCCCAATGTGTTGGCCTGGTTCGGGCTGTGGCAGGCTCTGGCTCGGGCTATGGCAACTCAGAGTCATCAGAAGGCTCAAACGGTACAAGCCACGAAATCTCACAGTCATTAAAAGGTTCAAACGACTCTGGCCATGGTAGTTCACAGTCATCTGATTCAAAAGGTTCAGAACAGGATGATTCACAGCCATTCGATCCAAAAGGTTCAGAACAGGATGATTCAAAGCCATTCGATTCAAAAGGTTCAAACCTTGGTAACTCACAGTCTTTAGGAGAATTAAATGGTTCGATGTCCGCGACAGGCGGCAACGGCGTAATGAACTCATTGTTAAATAAATTCAACTGTTGATTGAACTTACAATCAGTGTCCCGTCCGCTTCGTAACATTAATGTTGTGCTGATATTGAGAACTGGACCTTGTCCATAATTGAAATAAACTACATAAATAATATATCAGAACCACACAGACCAGCGACAAGCAACAACCTGAAAGACTTGAAAGGACATGCTCTGACAATTGATGTTTACTTTGCAAAGAAATTCAATAGTTCCAGACATTTAACCTGACAATAAATTAATTTAAAGTTTAAATTAATTTAAAAAGAAATGGCACTTCATGAGAAAAAAGTTAGCTGACCCCAGGGTAAACCAACAATTGTTCTTCATCCAGCTATCCAGATTAACTGCACAGTTATTGCCTTTGTTCACAGGAACATCTAAAACCTCAGGGGGAAAGAATTTACGAATGTGTGACTCTTCTGAATGTTCGTCATATATTTCCTTGAATGTTTATATATGAACCTGTTTGTACATGTAGATTGGTGTTTGTAGTGCCTGGAGGTAGTTGACACTGAGCTGAAAACAGCTTTTGTACTTATACAGTATAGCTTTAAAGTCCATGTGGAGGCTTATTAGAATCTCAACAACTGATGTTTATGCAATTTCATGTGAAATTTAATATGTACTGGCTCTATTTTGTTTGTTCTCTTGTACATTACCCTAATCGTTCATTGCCTTTAAAAAGCCAAGTGATGCTTGTTCATGTAATTCAAAAACGGTGACAGCTGAAGGTGAAATTGTCATTCATTTACTTATGCTGACTTGCAAAGGTAAGTTTATCATTTTTTTTTCTTACGTTGCTAAGCTACTGTGGATATGGCTACTTAAACAAGATTTCTTTTGTGGGTTTGTAGGAACTGAAATGGCTCTTCGACACAGGATTTCATTGTCGTTTCTCATCCTTTCAAATCTGATTGGTAAACATTTCCTCTAGCTGCAGAGAGTTTCTACTGTCATTTTTAAAGTTGAAATCCTTATTTAAAATTGTACAGTTCACTGATAAGTGCTATGATTAAATTATGTTTATCAGGTTCAACAGTTTTAGCAGATTCATGTGACAGTCGATGTTTGGCAAATTCTATAATTGCCAAGAAACTGATAAGCTCACCACACGGCGATAACTGTTCTGTCACAGTAGAAATAACTTCAATGCAATATGAGACACTGTCATTTGTAAGTATCACAGTTTTTCTTTTCTTCTTTGTTTCGATGTTTGAAAACAAATTGCTAATCTGAAATGCCACTATTTAGTATATCAGTTTAAAAATCTAAAGTTTGGAATTTGTATTTCACTGTATTTTCCATTTACTTTATAATGGATTATATGTATCGTAGTTATAATGTATAATATTATCATTCAAGTAATAATAATAGACTTTTTTTTTTGTCAAACAGCCATGGGATCAGATGAATGTGTAATATGCATAATTTTCTTTGAACATTTTTATATCAGTTTAATTATTTTGATGGTACCCTTTAGATACAGTAGCTCTTGAAAAGTAACTCTGCAACTATGTCAACCAGCCTTCATTAGAGTTTTAGTAGCGGCTTTGTTTTGTTTTGATGGTTCCTCAACAGACATACTGTATAAAAACCTACATTAGTCTACCCATACTCTTATTTTTATTTTTTATTTTTTTTAGTTAAAAAAATATTAGGCAGCTCACATCAGCCTCAATATTAGTCTTACAGAAAATATGCAAATAACACTAGATGATACAGTCCATTATAAATTAAATAGATTTAATACGGAGTGTGTTATAAAGAATCATATTCTTTATGAAGTTATAATCACAAATATGTTAATATTGTAATGTATTATAATTGTTTTTATGGTTATTCATGAGATGTTTAACACATTGTAAGGTTTTTATAATGCATTATGCATTCATTGTAATGTATAAAATGATTTATAAATACAGGCTTAATAGATAGTGTATCCAAAAGAACTACTAAATACTGCTCATGAAAAAAGAAATGAAAGTAAATTGATGTAATGGAAATGAAAAACAATTAATTTAATAATATATGCTTTAAACAAGAGTAGGCTTATGTTGTGTGCAACTGTTATTTTTAAACGTTACAAAGTCACATAAGTAGATGGTATTCTATGAAGTTCCCTTTCTGTCGGTCACTTCGATGTCACGTCGGTGACCGCCGAATAGGAATCTCACTTCGAGATGCCAAAACAACTCTGTTTGTATGTAAACATGCCAATGAATTTCATTGGCACACGCTGATTAGGATCAGCTGAACCCAATCGCAGCGCGAGTATAAGTAGGCCAGCAGATTTAGCGTTCATTAGCTTTTCGTTTCAGAGCCGAGCAGTTCATGCGAACGTTCTTGGAGCCATTCTACTCTGCGAAACGACGGAGAAAGGCTGGTGTTACGGCGTTGCAGCGACTGTGGTTCCAGTCGAGTGGCGGTAACAATTGTATTGCACTGCATCTGCATTTTTTACTGAGCGACCATCTTCCCTGTTAGCTTCAGCCTTTCACAAAAAGAGCAAAGCTAAAAGAGTAATGCCTGACATGCCTGGGCATTGAGCATGCTAGAGCGCCGTTCGTGGATGGTTCACATTCTCCTTAAGGCTAAATTACATGGCCGGTGGGGAAGTCCCTATTCCTCTTCCGTGTTCTGGTGCTCGTGCTGGCAGCGTCTGCGGAGCTTCCGGTTCCGGGGGAGAGAGGACAGGCCTGACCGTGACAGTGAGGAACTCCCCTCGGGGAGCACCCCCCTGTTGCGCGCGCTCCGACACAGATGGAGTTTCCATCGGGGCAGCCCGGTCAACCGGAAACGGTGACGGATGTTTCCTTTGGGGCTCCCCCTGACGACAAGATGTCTGTCACAGCATCGGGAGGAGAGCACCGCCTGCCTGTCGCCTCTTCTCCTCCACAGCCACAGCAGCAGCAGCAGTCCCGTCGGTCGAGTCGAGGAGCCGGCCGTGGGGGTCCCACCCAGCCTGTCCAACCGCCTTCAGGACCTGCTGGCAAGAGGAAGTGCAAGCGGCCCTAGAACAGGTAGTCCAGGGATGGAAGGAGGTTCACTTCAGGAGATGATAACACCACTTCCTTCTCCGGAGGAGAACTGGATGGAGATCTCTGCGTTTGCTCGCTGACAGCCGTTAGCCTCAGGGCTAGTGGTACCCAAAACCTCAACAAAAGAGCATTTTTTTCCCCCCTGAGGGGACGAGGTGTTGTGGACAGGCCTGTAAAAAGAGCTTTGTTACACACTCTCCTCTCATTTCAGGCAGCATTCACACTGCCGGAACGCAGGTAACTTGCACAAACACACACATGCAGGCCTCCCTCCGAACCGGCTCAGAGACGCTCGGACTGGACCCCTGCGTTCCCCCTCGCTGCCCCACCTCCGGCACTCCGGTGGTCGCGATAGTGCCTCTTGCTCGGTTCTTAGATGCCTAGATAGGGCTCAGACTCTCGATGGCTCATCAGCACCATTCAGCTCGGTTCTGTGATTCAGTTCATAGAAAGCAATAGAGCCGGTCCCTCCAACCGATATGAGAACAGGGTTTTACAGCCCATATTTTATAGTGCCCAAGAAAGGTGGTGGGTTACGACCCATCCTGGATCTGCGAGTCTTGAATCGAGATCTTCACAGGCTTCTGTGATGTTGACACTGAAACGCGCATTTTCGAATGCATCCGTCCGCGGGATTGGTTTGCAGCAATAGACCTGAAGGGCGCATAGTTTCATGTTTCAATCCTTCCGCGACACAGGCCCTTCCTGAGGTTCGCGTTTGAAGGAGAAGAATATCAGTATCGTGTCCTGCCCTTCGGGCTCTCCCTGTCGCCCTGTGAGTTTACAAAAGTGGCAGAGACAGCCCTGACTCCCCTGAAAGAGAAAGGGGTTTGTATCCTCAACTACCTCGATGACTGGCTAATACTAGCACAGTCCAGAGATCAGTTTTGCAAACACAGGGACTTGGTGTTACAGCACCTCAGCCTGTTGGGTCTTCGGGTCAACTGGGAGAAGAGCAAACTCTGTCTGGTGCAGAGGTCTCTTTTCTCGGGATGGAATTGGACTTGGTCGCCCAAACAGCGCGCCTCACAGAAGAGCGTGCTTAGTCTCTGCTGACCTGCTTGAATACGTTCAAGAACAGGAATGTGGTCCCACTGAAACAATTTCAGAGGCTCCTGGAGCATATGGCAGCGGCTTCAGCAGTAATCCCGCTGGGTTTGCTCCATATGAGAACGCTTCAGCATTGGCTACACGATCGAGTCCCTAGGTGGGCGTGGAAGAGTGGTTCGCTGCGGGTTCAAGTAGCTCCAGCCTGTCGTCTAGCCTTTTCCCCGTGGTCAGACCTAAAGTTTCTTTGGGCAGGAGTGCCCTTAGAACAGGTCTCTATTCGCAGATACCACAGGGTGGGGCGCCACGTACAATGGGCATGCAGTCTCAGGGGTTTGGATGGAACCTCATCTGCATTCGCGCATCAATTGCCTCAAGTTGCAAAAGTTCACAATGTATTCACATTCACATTCCAGGTGTTTACAACCAGACAGCCGACGAGCTGTCTCCAGCCCAAGTGCTCCCTGGAGAATGGAGACTACATCCCGGTGGAGTTCCATCCAGTTCGGTGCAGCACAGGTAGACCTGTTCGCCTCCCCAGAAACCTCTCATTGCCAGTTGTTATATGTTCTGACCGAGGGAACCTTAAGCAGAGATGCTGTAAGGAACCTTTAAGCAAACTTTACAACGCCCTGGCTCACAGCTGGCCTCAGGGGCTGCGCAAATATGCATTCCCCCCAGTGAGGGTTCCTGTGCAAGGTCAGGGAAGACGAGGACCAGGTCCTGCTGGTAGCCCCTTCAGGGAACAAGGGTTATAATACGTAACTGAGACGTTTCATTTCATTTTACTTTAATTTGATTTTTTATAAATTACTGACTCAGTTTTGTTGACAGCATGACAGCTATAGATTGTACTTATGTTTGTCAAGTCACTTTTATTTATATAGCGCTTTTAACAATACAGATTGTAGCAAAGCACTGAACATTATCAAATAGAA
>JAUCNO010000710.1:10510850-10522879 GCA_032353835.1 Enteromius viviparus | reverse complement strand
GTGTGTTTAATGAATGTTCTCCTTTATGGATACTGCTCCAAGTTTATTTTGTTATTATTAAAAGTCTCTTTATTTTACATTACGTTTTGTCTCCTTCGTCCTCCTTCTCCCGGAACCCCACGTTACACATGCTTTTTTTTATGTGCACACAATGATACGCGAGAGTTGAGGAAAGAACATATTTGAATATGGAAAAAAAATTTATTTTTCCTTTTAGAGTGCTTTTTTTGATCCACTTAAGTAGGCTGCATCTTTAGCACATTTAAATTACATTAACTTTAATTGAATGGTTTCCATGATACAAAGTAAATAAGTACTTAGTAGTAGCCATTGTACTTACAGGAAACAAAATGTACTTAGCATGTAACTAAGTTATGAACTAGTCTGTATACTTCTGTCATTAATTAAACACCCTCATGTCGTTTCAAACCCGTAAAACCTTTTTTCATCTTTGGAACACAAATTAAGATATTTTTGATTATATTATACCCTACTACAACTGAAATTCCAGATCCACAAACATAGTAAGAAACGGTAAAACAATCCATGTGACATCAGTGAATCAACTTCTCTTTTGCGACGCTACTTTTTTTTTGCACAAAGAAAACAAAAATAACATAATTTGACTCTATCATTCTTCTCTCCTGACTTACGTTTTAGAGAGGATGTTAGTAGAGTATGATAGTAGAGCCTGTTACATATCAATCAATCAATCAATCAATCAATCACCTTTATATAACGCTTTGAGAACAATACAGATTGTGTCAAAGCACTGAACATTATCAATTAGAAGAATATGAGTGATGGTAATGTATAATGACAAGATTAAACACAGGTAATTATTGTGTATCATGACACCTTAAAAGTACTTTACATATGCTTTAGTATTTTAGTCACACATCAACATTTTAACCACATTTAGACCAGTCACTTTTAAAAGTTTTGTAAGTATATCTCAGTCCCTATCTAAGCATGACACTGTAATTTATTTAAACCTAAAAATTTGGCCTTTATATTTGAAGTGGTTTGATTAGACATTTCCTCCATCGACTCAGCCTGTGCACATCAGAAACATAATTCAACATCATAAGCTTCAGCTAAAAAAGCACAACACAATAGTGTCTGATTTCTGGTGTTTCCACAGCTGCCTTTTACTTTCCCTACAAAACACACCCAGCCTGCCTCTGATCACACTGTACACTGTCAAGCCTTTGATTTCTCTTCAGACTCCATCACGTTTAGCATGCCATTCATTATTGAATTATTAACTGAATGTAAACACACAACCTCACCCCAGGCCAGTATTGTGATTGCAACAATAACAATTAATTTATGACTCATAAATAAGTAAGAAACTTTTTAAGCGGCTCCAAGGAAAGTGTTTGTAGCTCTTCCTTGTGCAGAAAAGCTTCCAAATTAATAAATATATCCTAATCCCAAGAGAGCATAAAGATACCATTTTGCACAGAAGACTTTTTTTCAACAGATGCCTACAGACCCTATGAAATCAAGCTTTGAAGCCACAGTTTGTATGCTTTGATATACAGTGCTAATAGTCAACCCTAACTAGCAATAAAAAAGAAGTCCTTTCCCAGCTTCCTCTATCAAGAGAAACATTAAGAGAAAGAAGAGAAGTGTTAGGAATGAATACACTTATTAATGCTATTTAAACAAGCACTTAAGTGTATAATCTGGTTGAGATTTAATCAGAGTAGAACACATATTTTTCCACAACTAAATTTTAGTGATATTTTACTGGTTTATTACATGGCTTACAAACATATAAAGGAGCTTGAAGTACAAACTGACAATGTCATAACATATCTCATGTGACAACGAAGAGTGTCGCCAGGCACATGCCAAATTAAACAGCACTTCCATTAAATAAATAGCAACCTTCTCTCACCTTAGTTGCCATATTTTTATATATCTAAATATATTATTAATATGGATACATTCTCATACCATATATATCATTCCCCTTGTACAGTATATACCCAATATACAGTGCCCTCCACAAATATTGGCACCCTTGGTAAATCTGAGCAAAGTTGGCTGCAAAAATAAATCTGCATTGTTTATCCTTTTGATCTTTTGTTAAAAAAAATTAACAAAATTCTAACATATCATTGATCTAAAAACAATTGAAATAGGGAGAAAATCTCATTGTGAAATAATTTTTCTCTGATTCTTGTTGGCCACAATTATTGGCACCCCTAAAATTTCTTGTGAGTAAAATATCTCTGAAGTATATTCCCATTCATATTCACAATTTTGAGCACTCCAGCATGATTATGGACATGAAAATATCCAGCCCTGGCTTTCTGTTTCTGTCACACCGTCACTTCAGCCTGTTCCCAGTTCAGCAACCACAGACATTAGACAGTCCCAATCAACCCAATCCAGGTCACCTGAATTCTAACACCTGACTGCAATTAGCGCTGCCAGTTTCACAGCAGCTGAGCTCAAGGTTAGACGCTCACTTCTCCACTCGTCTACCTGCTTGCTCTTCACTTGGAAATCTGCTCTATGCCTTGTGGTGCTTGGATCGTTGTGACTGAAAAAGACTTTGAACAATCAAAACTCAAAAAAGACTGAATATTCTCACCTGTTACTTACCTGAGTGATTTCTCCTGTCTGTTCACAAATGCAATGTGCACTTACCTGAAAAGACTTACCTTTGAAATTCTTACTAGCGATGATCCTGAGTTATGTTCTGTTTGAATCACTACTGCTTCTGTTGAAAAGAGATCGCTGATGTTAAACCTCTGCCTATGTGAAAATAAAAAGCCTTTTATTTACACTAACCTTCATTGTATCCCTTGTCTGAGCGTGACAGTTTCACAGAAATATATATAGGAGGAAAAAACAAAGCCCACAATCCCTTAATGATCAACACAATGGGAAAAAAACAAAAATAATTTCTTATATGCTGCAAAAGATAATTGAGCTCCAGTTAGTGAAGTGGCTTTAAGAAAAGAGCCAGAGCAGTTAAATTTCCATTTCCACCATCAGGGAAATAGTTAAGAATTTCCAATCAACATACACTCGTGCGAAACGGGAAGAGGATGTGTGTATATCATCCTAATACATGGCCAGGAGTAGAGTTTGAGTGGCAGAGAGTGAGACTCTTTTTTTTTTTTTGAATAAACAGCTAATTTGTATTGCTTTTATATTGCCAGAAAAGTATGATTATGCCAACAGTGGCTAAAGTCAACCTGCCATACCTTTACCCCATCTGGAGGTTATATACACTATCATAGATGAAATCTGCAATAAAGGCATTGGCTAAAAGCCACAAATGGCAGATTTTATCTCATAGTTTCAGTAAGCACCGTGGCACAAAGGGATAATGGTAAGAACTTTACTTACTTTGGAGACCAATTCTCAGTATTAATGAATGAACAATGACTTTTACTGCAAAAAACTCTGGATTTGCTGCTTATTAATAGTTATAGGTCGTTATTGCAGTAAGTTAAGGTATAGGGTCAAATTATATAAAATATGGTCATGCTGATATAAGTTCTAATAAACAGCCAATATTCATGCTAGTAAAAAAACATCTAGTTAATGTCCCTAGACTCTTGTGTTATGAGCGGTGAGTGGATTGTAAGTGAGCATGAAGTGTGTAATACAACTCTAAGTGAAAGTTGGTCCTTAGCTGGTCATGTGCTGGTCCTAAGTTGCACCAATCTTCTTAAGACCTGCAAGGGACCAGAATAAACCAGCAAAGGACCAACTCAAACCAGCATACCAGCTTCATAAATGCATAATCATAAATGCATATAATAAAACAATGAATGTGTTTTTGATCTTATATGCATCTTAATGTCATTGGGGACTCCCGAAACCAAATCTGAACATTTCATTACACATAAAGGGCGCATTTAAATGCATCTGTTTGCAATTGTTAATTAAGAGATCAACTAATATTGGCCACAATCGGTACAAATGTATATTGAAATTGCACAGCCGTGAACTCACTAACCCTGACCGAGGCACCAAATGTAGACTAGCAATAATGCTGTCTTGTAATTTATCCTAATAGTTCAGGTTTAAATTGTTTGCACACTTGACATCAATAAAAAAATCATAGTAAATGCACCTGCAAATTTGTGCAAACAATTTTAGTGTTCATTTAGTGCATTGGGTCGTTGTGTTTACACTGTGTACACAAAGCTTAACAAAGTACACCTTCAATGAATAGCACACTTATGTGCCCCAGACTTCCAACATTTCAAAACGTCAAGGCTGTTTCATAACCAATTCATGTCGGTCTTGTAAAATATGCCATCTTTCCATGTGTCCTCTCCAATGACTTTATGCACCCCATCACCATAATGATAACCCGAAGGCCCGTAAAGGGCTGAACTCGGAGATAAGGATGCGCTACAGATAAGCAAATTTACTTATCCAAATTTGACACACCCATTGAAATCCTTTAAGATTGACTCAAGATAATCCATATCACATCTGATCTGTAAACCTGATAAGATATCAAAATGATCAGACATAAATTATCTACAGTAATTCATATAAACCGTGTGCATTATATAACTCACTAATGAACGATAAGTCTGCAGACTAGGCAGCAACAGCTGCACAATTTAGAAATAAAGAGTCATAACCTGTCAAGTATTTATGCTTTTCACAATCTCTGTTGATTCAAAGCTTTTAAGAAATTAATGTCTTAAAAGTCCTCAACCCAAGACCTTGACAGGAGTCGACCCTCCTCTGGTGTTCATAAGCTCTACAACTGCTAGATATACCTATTATTTGTTAAACTAATAAAATAAGTTGATTTCAATTTTTGTTGTGCTCTCTAACTGTATAAACTGTCAATGTAGAGGCATAGATAGTTATGTAATAATCCTACAGCAACTGAACTTGATGCGCAACAATAAATGTAAACCTGGTAATCCAGTCCAGACTGAAGGATAAAGAGTGGATCTGTAGACCTGAACCAGCCTTTGATAAAAGAAAGTATGACGCATTTTAAGTGTTATTGCCATTATAGAGCGAAGAAAAATGGACTAGTGTATTCAAGGTCATATAAACAACCTGCGCTGTAAAAGAGTAAAAAAAAGCTACCCAATGAGATCACTTCTGGGAATGTTTGCCAAAGAGGTATTCAGATATTGTTGAAAGGATTTAATGCTCGTATTCTGCGAATCCTGACTGACCCACGGGTCAAAGGTGGTTAGCACAGTCTGAGGCTCATCTATAAGAAGGTCTTCGTTCTGCCTAGGTGTGATTTTTACGCTTGTCAAGACACGGAAGGGTTGTAAGTATTATGTATTCATTACGTATCTGTTATCTGATACCTTAAGCATGCTTAGAGCTGTCAATTGTTGTAATGTTTGTTGGAATTAAGACATGTTACAAAGCAACAATTAATCAAAATTGATTCATTGTTTGGTTTGGTGGTCACCTTTTATATACATATATATATATGTGTGTGTGTGTGTGTGTGTGTCTGTATATATATCATTGATGTGGCGACTACTTAATATTAACTTCAAACTAAACTGGCTTTAAAAATACCCACAAAACATAATTTAAAGCTATTATTGTGTTAAATTAAACATATTACACTTAAACATTTAGGCTACAACAGCCTAACATAAACTATGGAACATGATGCATCTAAGTATTTATTGCTCATGAAATGAATGTCATTAGTAACCCCAATATTTGAATGCTGTTATTTTCATTAATTACATGAATTGTTAAACTCACAGCCCTATATAATGTACCCAACACTTACTTTTAACCTTTTTGATTTTAACACTATGAATTAAAACGGACCCTGTGATTTGGTATGTTGTAAAATAGGACATGTTTGTAGCCTAATACAGTAGCATCTTTGCATGTCCCGGTTGCATGTTACTTTCTGAACACATAAAATGGACTCACATGACTGGACCACTTGGGAAAGAAAAAGGGTCTAAGGTTGATTTCATTGCAAGATAACAGAGCTGTTAGAAACTGCTGAACTTCATTCTTTCTTTACTGTTGGAAAATTTCAGTCCTATGGAAAATCAGTATGCGGTCTAGATTTTCAAAATTTTGAGGGTCACTGTTTATGGTCTTACCGTTAAGTCTTACTCTATATCTGTCCCGTGACTATGCTATCAGCTAGGAAGATCTCACTATGATAAATACAGTCTTATTTAAGCAGATAGGACTGATATAAATCAGATATAATTGATAAAAGGCAATTGTGACTTTTCACGCTATATGGTGTGCAAGGTGATTAAAGTGCTATTCAAAATCTGATTAGACAACAGTGTTGATACCATGATAGCAGCTGTTATAGCAGAAGTTGTTGATACCAATAAATACTTGTTTTTTTGGGGGCGGGGTTTTGGTGTTGGGTGTGGTGGTTAGTGCTAATATAGAAAGTTGAGATGTAATATATGTAGAGCCATTCAGAACTTAAGTGAGATTGCCTTTGAAACATCAATTCAATTTCAACATTTGAACTAAACTTCGAAGCAAAATGCTGGATTTTGGGAATGAAATGAAATAAAATTATTTTACGTGAAGTGTGGAACAGACTTTTTTAAATTTCGTTTTTTATGATGTTTGACATGCTGAATACAACAATCACACAACATTTATGAAAAAAAAATAAAATAAAAATAATTTGGTATATATATAGTTTAACATAAACTTGTTTGCATCTTGTAGAAGTAAAATAATAATAAAAGAATTCTTAAATTCATTTAAATCGTAAATAAATGACTGAAATAATGAAGTTATTTGAAAAGAAATGGTATAATAGTAATTAGCACGACATAATTAAAGAACAACCATAAAAGATTACTAACTAAGACTAATTATAGTTTATATTCATTTTTGCTCACTTTCATGAAGGACAACAAAAGAGCTAATGTTTCATCCATAATCACCAACCAATTCTTCGGAATTAACTGGCTATGGAATTGTGTTTTATGTTTATGTTTATAATATCCACGTTTATATTTATATAAATCAACTAAAATGCAGACAATAATGTTTAATAAGATGTAAATCAGTTTTAATATTTTGTAGACTTTTCACATAACAGCCATGTATATTTCTAGCTTTGAGGTTATCTACTAAAAGCTTCTAAAACAATTTAGGTCCAAAATATACTTTAAAAAGTCTAACAAGAATATTGATGATTCTTGTTCAGAGACATGTATACATTTTGAGTCCAAATATATCAACACAAGATAGAAAACGATGCTTGTCAAATCATTTAGAAGCATTCAAATAAAGCATCAATATTTTGCCAAAATTCTCATAGAGCATATGTTTTTCCGCCAAATAGCAGAAATGCTTATCCTAGGTATCAGATTTCAGTTATCAAGCATATATTTATTTGTTTCGTCTCAATGCGTATTATTGTCAATACGGGTTTATATCTAATGCCCACTCCAATAAAAACAGCCTCATTTAGTTGTCATCTCATAATAATCTTGTACGTGTTTGGTGTGGTCATATGACCCAGACAGAACGCAGGGACAATAAGGGTGAAATGTTTACAGCAGAGAACCAGCATGTCAACACGTGGCTCACTTCACAGTATAACAGCTGATTATAAAGAACTGTTTAAGATGCTGCTGTCTTTTTATTCTTCTAGTTGTTTTTGTTTTGGAAAAAATCATGAGAGTCATTGTGTTGCACAAAGTAAAGGGATAAAATGAATTGCAATTGCTATATATACATATATATATATATATAGCGAGAGAGAGAGAGAGAGAGAGAGAGAGAGAGAGAGAGAGAGAGAGAGAACTGAGAGACAGGCCTAATGTCTGAATTATCATGTTGAATTAAGCTGGTAATGGTGTTTAATAGCATCACATCTTTATCAATTTTTCCAGATGAATATGTAAAAAAATCACATTGTATTGATTAGACCAACAAATAAATGTCAGTCGCAAGACCAAGGCAGCAGACACTTGATTTATTTGTATTTTCGCAATTACTTACAATAAAACCACATTTATGTGGCATCTCGTGATGTCTGTTTGTTCACATATTCTCATTACAGCCTGTAATCTTTTGACCTATTTCGGAATTTTATATTGCAGCTATCAAACGGAAGTTGTGATTTGTCATATTTTACTGTGGACAGATGTCATTACACATTTGGTTAAACTCCGGTTAATGATATGATAGAGCGCATAGAATACTGTGGGGCTTACATCATATTCATAACAGCTCAAAGAACAGTAGAGAGCAAAATTCTGCAGATAACAAACAATTTAGGGTGACACACTAATTTAGAGGCCAATTCTCATCATTAACTAGTTGCTGATTTACTTCGCTGTTTATTAGCACATATTACTGCCTTATTCTGACTGACCATATTTAGATTTCTTAATCTGACCCCATAACTAAACTAAAGTACAACCTAACTAACAATTCTAGAGTTTATTGAGACAAAAGCTGTAGTTAATAGTTTTAGTTAATTTTTCCTGAAAACTAAAAATAGTATTTTAAAAGTATTTTTAATAATTCTAATAAAAAAAAGACATTTTATGATTGTAAATGTTTATTAAGCACTGCCACTAATCTTACCTTTAGTATTTGAGATCTTCATAATTAGTAACATTTATAGAAAAACGAACCTTTGATCAGTGAAGATTTTTTATGAGCAACAGCTACACCTGGAGAACAGCTGATGAATAACACATGATTTACAGGTCACAGCACAGACTAAAGGAGACATTTATATATAAATATATATATATATATATATATATATATATATTATTAAGATATTTCTCACCATAGTAATGTACACTAAATATTTTAATGTAAGTGTCATACATATAATTTCTCTTAAAGATAATCACATTGTGCAATGCTAAGAAAAAAACTCATAAAGTTTAAAGAAGCTAGCAAAAAAAAAAAAAAAACATTGGCAATGTAAATAAACAGGAAAGAATAATTTACCATGAAAAAGATAACAATTAGATTGGGGAACAATGAAGCTGAAATGAAATGAAGGTAGCCACAGTCAAATTAGGGTCCCTCTGGATTGTTTATTACCTGTATGAAAATAAAAAAACAGTTAAGAAATACTCAAAGTTATATATATATATATAGGCAATTGATTTTCTCTAAAACTCAGTGTTACCGTTTTGAAGAGTTTAACTCCAAAGTAATTAGTCGCCATGTTCTTCAGCTTGGTTGCACCGCCTACTTTGCATCGCACATATCCATATAGGTTTGCCCACTGCAGCACAACTCCCATGATCACAACTGCCTGTGTGCGCACACACACACACACACACACATCCGGAATATTCAAGCTCACAGCTCAGATGGTGTATGTAGCAAAACAAAGAACTTCAGAGAATTTATAAACTCACCAACCACTTTATATTGAAGGAGAAAAGTGAGCTAAACACAAAGAAAGCCCAAAACATTGGACACACGATCAGACCAATCCAGAAAATCCGTGAATCAGAGTTTGAAACCACATTTTTACTGATTCCCTGTAAGGAAATAGACCAAACAGATAGGTATTAAACAAACAGTTCAGTCATGAAATTAAATTCTCTGTTTATTTATTCTCCCTTACACTAATTAACAAAAGGAGAGATTTTAAAGGATCTTAACACAGCTCGTTTGCATATGAACATATTTGAAAAGCTCTAAATGGACAAAATTACTTCATAATATTAATGATCAGCGGGTTCAAATGTGCAGAAATTGATAATAAGATTAAAGACGTGCAGCAGAGGGCATTTTTACTGTTTTATTGTGTATAGTAAATATGTATTACAGCTTCTGTTTTTCACACAAAGCTATCATGTGACTTTGGTCTGGTTTGTTTTTTGGTTTGGTCCTGGACAGTCTTAAAGTTCCTTCACAATTCTCCTTTAGTGTTACAAAGTCAATATGGGTCTGAAACAACACGAGGGCTAGTAAATGATGTCAGAATTTCACATTAGTATGAACTATTCTTTCAATATTTGAACAGTGTGACTCGAAAGAGAAAATTTGACTCTTTAAAATAATCACACAACTTAATGTGTTCACTAACAGTGACAAAACATGATCATTAAACTTTGATCGAGCTGCGATAAAAGTTAGCTATAGCTATATATTAAAGTTGTACATTACCTCAGTTTTGTTAGGCGCAATCATAAACTTTATTTTTATTATAGGATATGCCTTTCATAGTTGCAAAATTTGTTTTAATGTCCTGCAGCATTGTAAAGTTGTGAATGGCGAGACTCACTGATC
Source organism: Enteromius viviparus (assembly GCA_032353835.1). NCBI lineage: Eukaryota > Metazoa > Chordata > Actinopteri > Cypriniformes > Cyprinidae > Enteromius > Enteromius viviparus. The sequence continues at coordinate 10,512,631 of JAUCNO010000710.1, read as the reverse complement.
TGGATTCAAACGTCCAATGACTGTGACCGTCTTCATCAACCTGATCCCACCATCTCAAGCCCACCAACAGTCGTCCAGTCACATTCTTATATGAAAAAACGTTTTAGGGAAGACCTGATTATTATACATTATTATACACTATAATATAGCATAAAAATGATTTTATTGAGAAAACACATCGAATGAGACTTTAATTTTATTCAGGTAAAAAGGCAGGCAAGGAGGAGTAGAATATGCGTTAAGAAAGATTTCATGTTGACTCTGTGCTCACCTTTACTGTCCAGAAGTCACATGACAGAAGTAAAATGATGGTGACCATGTTGGCAATAAAACTACGGCTGAGAAACTCACAGAAGAGGTAGATCAGGATGGCACTTGTGCGGAAGAATAGATGAAAGAAACAGGCCAGAGGATGTCTGCAAAGAACAAAGTATTATTTTATATCCTAGTAATCTTTATGACTGAAGAACAATTTTAAAAAGAACAGTCAATTTACTTCAAGGTGCAATTCCTGCTCTAAACACACTATGATATTGCCTCAATAAACTCCTCATTTGCTGCTTATTAGTTAATTAGGTTGGGTTAAATTTAGGTATTGGTTATATAAAATAAGGTCATACAGAATATGTGCTATATAAGCACTAATGCAGTCACTGTTAATAAGCAAATAATAGTATATGGTCCCTATACTTATAAGTGTTACCGGAAAAACATATTGTCTCAAGATCAGTTTAATCTACATTTTAGCAGTTATTAAATGCCATTTAATGTTAAACACTTTCTTTAGTCGGTTTTCTGTTTTCTCAACTCTAAAAACTCACTTGATTTTTGATTTCTTCTCTCTAAACGCATTTTCATCTTCATGGAATAATGGCACTTCACCAAAAGAATCCTTCAGAACAAATACTGCATTAGTTCACGTTACAGCGACATTCAAAGTGATTCAGATTTTGTGTAATGTGTAATGCAACCGTTGTTTTTCCGTAGTTATTCCTTCATCCACAAGTCATGCCCACAGATGCACTTAAACATTACTGAAGATGGCATGTTGTCACTGAGAACTCTTTCATAACAGGCTATTTAAAAAAATATATATAAGCGACAACTCACCTGTCTGCTCATGTTGGTGCAGGTAGTGTTTGTTTCCTGCTGACGTGTATGTAAACACACGTGTCCACTCCATGAGAATCAAACGTTACTAATATTTAATTTGAGTGTCCTCCTTTAGGGGGCGCATGCTGGCTCAGGCAATGATTCCTAAAAGCACCACGGAGTTTAAATTATATATATTTGTTTATATATATCAGCTGCGGGAAGGCAATATTCCCATTTTAGTGCTGAGTAACAGCAAAAGTATTTTAAACATATACAAGGTAACACCAGAGTAACTTGGACAACTGTAAAGTAGCAGTAGACCTGTCAATGTAATAATCCTTCAGGGTCAGTGTTAGGGAAAGTTACTTTTAAAAGAAATACATTACAATATTGCGTTACTCCCTAAAAAAAGTAACTAATTACGTTACTTAGTTACTTTTTATGAAAAGTAATGCATTATATTACTTTTGCGTTACTTTTTAAATATGGCAGAGCTTAAGTGTTTGTTTTTAATATACTGTAAGACGTTCTATTTATAGCAAATGTAAAAGCACACCAAAAAGTGTCACTAATAAACCTCAGGCTGAAGAAAAAGTAAACTTTTCAGCAAATAAAAAAATCCCCAAAAACCAATGAAGCACAATAGTTAGTTTTTTAAAAAGTCATTTTTGCTTGTAAGTCTGGTT
>JAUCNO010000710.1:10486637-10498812 GCA_032353835.1 Enteromius viviparus | reverse complement strand
AAAATGAACTTAAATGATTTTAGCAAATGGCTGCAATATAACAAAGAGTGAAAAATGTAAGGGGGTCTGAATACTTTTCGTACCCACTGTACTTGAGGGAGTAAAATTGCAAGTAAAACATAAAAGCAGGATACAAATACTTGAAAAATATGGAAACCAATGTTTAACATAATCAAAATAACAATAGGATTTACATATACTGTACAAACATACATGTATACATTCAAACATTCAAACACAAAGATACACTGATCATTTAAACACAATCATAATTACATTTCTTATGGTTTAAAACCAAAACATCATGGCAGATATTATATTTGATTTCTAAATATAATCTAAACTATGATCAATATGTAAAAATGTTTAATATTAACTATGAATGTTTTAAAGGAACATTTTATATTAAATGTATTTTAAAATTTATTTTATTTCTGTAATGCAAAGCTGAATTTCCATCATTACTTCAGTGTCACATGACCCTTCAGAAATCATTAAATATGATGATTTGCTGCTAATGAAAAAAAAATATTATTATCTGTTAAAACATGTTATACTTGTCAAGGATTTGAAACAGGAATCTTTTGCAACTCTCAAATATTTCTCCTCTCTTCTGAATGCTTTAAAGTGTACTTTCTGAAAATAGTCTAAATTATTATTTTAATTTATTATCTATCAATTTATAATAATTTATAATAATAATTTATATAGTGTAGTAATTAAAGGCTAATATGAACTATAAATAAAGTGTGTTATGTTTCTTTAAAATAAATGACATTCCCTTTGATGCCCTTGTTATTCAGACATACAGAAAAGTGTGAAATACATTTAGGGCCACTGTGAAACTAAACTAATTACATGTGCATACAAGTTAAATCGTTTTTAAACACAATATAATCTCTTTACTTATGGTCTGATGTCATGCTTTTCTTCCTTCAGTACACAGTAAAGCAACACTTCTCTCGTTCTCTCTTTTGCAAACTCCTCTGGCAGGATGTGCACTTGACAGCTATGAAGATTTCTAATCATGTTTTCTTTCTGATGGGCAGCCTCGAACAGGAAGCCCAGGGACTGGGGCAGGAAGGGGAACGCGCCAACTGTTTTCCTGTCCCACCAACAACTTTAAACTCACACAATCACTGCCTATTATTGATGAATCACATTCTTTAAAGACTGAATCAATGTTAATGCTGCCCGTATGTAACAGGTGTCATATTTCAGCACAGAGAGCCATACTGAAGTCTACCTTGTAACACAGTGTTGCCAGATTGGAGGGTGATTCCTCCCGGACGGCTCGGATCTCGGCGGCGGGCAGCAGGGCAAATACATCCTGCACGGTGGTAGCAGTTTCAGCCCAAAACTGATCCCAGAAAGCGTCATCTGTGGCTTCCACGGGCTAGGGATGGGTGAGGAGGATGCGCTTTTAATGTATATGTAAATCATTTTAACATGGGCTTATACAAACACTGAATTCATAAATCGCATCAATATTTAATTAACAGTTAAAAACAACAATGCAACCATATTAACCCTTCAGAAAACAAGAAACAGTTGATCATTTCATATTTCCAGTAAAAATCCTTTTTCAAAATGACAGTTTTGACATCCTGTGGTGTGGCATGGTATTATTCTCTTAAAACAACATTTCACAGAATTTTATATAATTATTATACATGCAGTATTGTGAACTTATGTTGACTGAGTGATGAGTGACAACATTAAATATTTATAAATATAATAATATTTCCTTTTATTGTTCAACTACTCCATACCCTTGTATTCCAAATTTTTTGGATGACTTGACAATTAAAAAAATAATTACAGCTCGTCAGGAGAGGCGGGATCTCACATACGTCATCATTTCATTTTATGATTTCTACGTATACAAAAAAAACTAAAACAAAAAAACAACAGCAAGCAAGCAAACAAAACAAAAAAATTAATTAATAAATGGTGTAAAAACAAGACATGCAACTTTAGTTTTGAATTATTTAGAGCGGTTTATACTTAAAACGACTGAAAAATAAATACATATATATATACACACTAAATATAGTTATATTAAAAATGCTTCTTTACTTAGATTACAAACTTAACTAAAACAAATAACACTGTATTAAATTATTATGATAGCATAAATAAAGAAGAAGAAGTTCTATATGAATGATCAACATAATAACGCAGATATTTACATCTGCAGATAAACGCATGACACCTGCTGTCTTATTCTTGGCAAACACAAGCATCATTATTTTGATTTAAATACCAGTGACCAACGCAGTCATACGCACGTATATAAAGACTAAATCCTGTTTTTATTTGACTGATGATTCTGTGAGATCTGAGGTGTTGCAGAGGTCTGATCTGAGGCGCAGTCTCCATCTGGAAACACAGACGCTCCTAATAACAGCCTCGAATAACACCGAAGACACAAACCTGTGTTTTCGTGGTCAGCTGTATCACCGCCTTCCTGAAATTCAGCTTCGAGTCCGTATTTCCCATTTTTCCTGATGTGTTCGTTTAATGATGAGGCTCTGCTCTAATCCCCGTCACCTCCTCCTCTGCGTGTGTCATCTGCGGAGGCGGCGGTGCTGCGCTAAAGCCACAAACTTCCGGGATGAGGATCTAACAGTCCTACTATGGTCAGGGATGTTACATGAATATTAATTAGAAGCTGTGACGTCAGGCCAGTGTCCGTAACTGATTGGCTAAATTGCAGCGGCCCTTAGCTCAGTCAGCTGTGAATTAATGAAGCATTGATAATTCGGGGCTGACTCTTGAATATTACTTAACTTGCGTAACTACAGGTAACCAAGCAACGTCAGTAGGCTCAAATTAATATTCATAAGGCAGGTCTCTGCCAAAGTTACCATAGTAGGATTCATAAGTTCCAAACGCACTCGGCAGTTGCTATGAAAACACTGTTTAGCTCATTCAATCTCTTGAATCTTTTGCTTTTCGCAGGCATTGCAATCCATATTCCAAATGCATAACTTTAACATATTTTAACATTTAAATAACATTTCCGTTTTAATAAAATCGTAGTGTCAAAAAGCATTGGACATGGAACAAAAACAAGGAAAAATCGAATATAAAGCAGAATCTCGTGAAACCCAATGCATTTACGTTTCAGTAATGATATATTTATTAATTCAGCGCTAAAATAAAACGCTGCCATAAATGTGTTCAGATGTGGTATAATGTTAGTCATTCTGGGTCTATGCAAGAAAGACAAATATTTGTTAAATTTAACTAATTTTAATGTCTACATTTCATATAAAAGGTACCATACTTTTAGCCTTATATAATATATATATAATTTCTGTTAATACATATTTTATCCATGTGCATGTTTTTAATAATTCAAAGAAGCAGCTAAATAAATAAACAAATAAATAAATAAGTAAAATATATTTTCTTGGACGAGCAAAAGCGCTGGTCATCGGACGTGACGTCCTCTCATGATCTGCCAATCCAGTGACGCCCTCTTGTTTACGTCTGACTTCCGCGCATGCGCGCTCGCATGTAAATAACAGCAACCGCCGTGGTTTGTTTGGTGTCGCAAAGGCTCATCAAATAGACGAATAACCGGTTTATATTTACAGAGAACGTTATTTTATCTGCTACGTTCATGAAAGTAAGTCTGTAAGAAGAAGAACTTATAGCGTTAAACTAGTAGAACAGAACGCTTGGATTTACAGCTAGTGAAGTGTCAATTAGCACCCAGCTATGATCGAGACTAGCCGGAGGAGTTAGAGATTGACACATTTATTACTGTACCATCAACTAAATACGATTTTCACTTATTTTGTTTTACAATCCTCTCTTTACCAGTTCGTAAACTCGTTTTCAGTTGGAGAAAGATGAGAGTATTTCGTGTCTGAATGTGTTATGCTGTGTTCAGTGTAGCATGACACAGCAGGCTGTTGATCAGAGTAACGCAGCTGATCCAGGAGCGAATGCTGCTCAATAAAACTCTCAAACATTCGAGACCCTTATTATCTGCCTTGGGATCCGCAGACATGCTTACAGAAAACAGGTGAGTCTGCAAACTGCTGATGAATTCCTTCATTGTAATAAAACAACATGTCTTTTAATCACAGAGGGGCCATTTTTGTTTTTTGTTTTACAAACAGAGTGGAATGTGCTAGACTGTAGCAATAAATACAATATAGCATATATAACAATACAATATCATGGTAGAACACAATGAATAGGGTATGGCGTGAGTGTTAACAATTAGTGTTAAGATGCTGCTTTATTACTGTGTCAAAAATCTTTAACCTGTAATGATGCTGTAAAGGAAACGTCAGCGCGCTGAAGGTGATGATGAAGATGCTCAGATGCCTCAGGCCAAACGACTGAGTTCAGCCCTCCAGAGCGCTGAGACGGGTAGAGAATCATGGGAGTCGGAGGTAGGAAATGCAGTCAACTACGCTTCTTATCATTTAACTGCACACATCTGAGTGTTTTGTGCTAGTGCTGGAAGTATTGATAAGGTTGGGGTATAATGGGACAAAGTCTTTAAAAGCTGGCTTTGTGTAGAACCTGCAACTTTGCATATTCTCCTGAAACCGGGTTTCTGAGTTGATGAAAAGCTAATATTTTTAAAATAATTAATTAGTTTCACACTCATTTAAGTAATCTTTGTGTAATAGGTAAATTTTTTCCCCTCATTTAACATTTCCAACGTTTGGTGTACGATAATAAGCATTTCACCAGTATTGAACCAAAATAATATTCCAGTATTTTAAATATTAGAAGCCTTTGAGTTTTAAATTATAAAAGTGAAAAATTTAAGATGTAGTTATTAGTATTATAACTTAGAGTTGATTAGTGATAGACACCGGACACATCTGGACTTGCACGTGTATAGCTTTGCCAAATATTTAAAATGTCTACGTTCTGCTTGTGTTAGCTGCTAATGTGATGATCGATGTCACTAACCCAATTTTACGGTCCTCTGCAGTCTTCCAGCAGCGAGAGCAGTTGGATCAGTAGTCCGGATCACGCCGCAGGGAGCAGCAGCAACAGCAGCAGCCATTGTGGAGTGGACGTTATCGGGCCCCACGGCGGCCCCGGCCCCTGCAGTCCCCACAGTGCCTCTAAGCAGCCGGACCCCGCGGCCCTGCTGTCCTACCAGCACATCAACCGTGTCCTGAGGGAAGCCCATTTCCATAGCTTACAGAGCCGAGCTCAGTCCAAGCACAGGTGACTTTCAGGGACACACAAACCCCATAGCAACCCCTAGAACACAGGGTAAAACTTCTTCATCTCCATCCTCATTCAAACCTGCTCCTACTTTCTAGATCTCTCCTCTAGAGCTCATGTTATGTTGGTGTTTTACTGGATGGAAAACATGCCCTGGTACTGTAAGCTCTTCGACTAACTAGAGCACAAAAGTGTTCATTGTAAGCAATAAACGGCTTGACTATGATGCAAACTTTTGTGACTTTCACACTGTGTACTTTTCTTCTAAAAACAGCTGTATTGAGAATTAAGAGGCAGTTTAGTGGGGGGATTTGCACTTGGGAATTTGTTGATCAGATATTGATGTGGACCATATAGCAATTCAGCTGAGCACATTTATATGGGAGGCATAAAGATGGCAAAATATTCCGATGCACCTATGATTAGTGAACTCCATTGCAGTGCTGTAACTAGTGCATAGAGAAGCCAGTCGGTTTAATATCAAAGACTGCGCTCATGTGCAGATCTGGGGAATTTCTTTATAATCTTAATGTTCTGCCAGATCTCTTGCCTCCCATCACTGAAGCTGGTTGCTCATCCAGGCATCAGGCCTTCGAGACCCTGTGGAGGTTTTCTTGTGTGCTGTTCAAATTCTGCATTTAAAGATTGTTGTTTATTTTACTATACCTTTTTGTATTGAAAGATGTACATTACATTTTACATTCAGATCATCTACATTTCTAAATAAAGATGGATGTTCTTAAGCAAACCGGTGTGCTTAACTTCTGTGATCTGGAGAATCCTGTGAAATTCTGTAGTTGGAGAAGCTGTCTGTGTTTTCAAAAGAAAAAAGTCTTTAATTACCAAATGCCAAAATACAAAAAAAAAAAAAAATACAAAAAAGTCACTGTTACCTTCTTCAGGAACGAGTCTTAAAACCTAAAAAGCATTAGACCCATAGTGAATCTGTACATTTATAATACATAGCAAATAAAATAGAATTGATGATGTAACGAATCTTATTATAACATCATTGTGAACATAGAAATGACTCATTCAATTGTATTTATTAAAAGGGGAAGAGAAGCCAGTTTGCGATTTATATAAGGGTTTCTTGACTGTGCTTCTTGATTTATTAATGGGGGAAAAAATTAATTTAAACAACTGCAGTATTAGACTGCAACAAAACAAAGCTGAAGAATCTGAATACAGTGTGGTGTATTTTAATAGAATGCCAATTTTTAAATGGTATTAGACATTTTTTATTTAGTGATTTCTTATAGAATCAGTTTAGAATTTCAATCATACAGTAAATTGAAAGATTCTGAAGCATTACTGTTATTATATTAGTGTATATGTGTGTTATATACATACACACACACACACACTCCTTTTTTTCTCCTCAATATACACTCTGTACCTCCATAATGACAAAGTAAAAACAGAAATTTAGAAATGTGTGTAAATTTAATAAAAAGAAATGTCACATAAGTATTCAAACCCAAATGATGCCAACTTCTGTATGAGCCGACAAAATGTCATGGAGTGCTCTATTTTGCTCAACAGTGAAAGAGTCTCCTGTACTCCTCTTAAATTGAGCTTATTATACTACAATCCCAGAATATATGGTTTTATAGTTTTGCATAGTACTGTATTGCATCTTTGTCTTTATTTTATGTGTAAAATCAATGGAAAAGTAGGCAGCCAGTTAAGCTTAAAAAATTAGTGAAGTGGCTTTAAGAAAAGAGCTAGAGCAGTGAAAATGACTATTTCCACCATCAGGGAAAGAATTAAGAATTTCCAATCAACATACAATGTTAGGAAACTGCCTGGAAGAGGATATGTGTCTATATTATCCTAATACACAGCGAGGAGTAGAGTTTGAGTTGCTAAAGACTCTTCAAGGAACACTGCTGGAGAATTGCAGAAAATAGTTGAGTCTCAGGGTAAGAAATCCTTAAAAAAATTGTCAAACAGCCCCTACATCAGCACATGTTGTTCAGGAGGGTTTAAGAAAAATTCTCTTCGCTCATCCCAAAACAATCTCCAGCATGTTCAGTTGTCAGACAAGACTGGAACTACAAATGACTATGATCAGATGAAACTAAACAAATTATTTTTAGCAGCAATCACTTAAGATATGTTTGGTGAACACAGGAATAAGAAGTACTCCATTTGTACAATGAAGTTAAAAACTGCTGTGTTTTTGATGATGTGGGTCTATATTTCAGCTGGAGGTCCTGGACATCTTTAGACACCTGGCATCATGGATTCTACCAAATACCAACAGATAAGAAATCAATAATTCAATAACTCTGTTAGAAATGTTATAATGGGCCATGGTTGGGTCTTCCACTGGGACAATAAACACAAATATCAAAATAAACACAAGAATCTTGGGAAAAGGACATTTTGGTGCCAATAACTGTGGCCAAAATGTATTGTTTCAATTGTTTTACTTCAGTGATAGATTAGAATTTTGTAGATTCTTTGAATGAAAGTTCAAAAGGATAAATGCAGATTTCTTTTCACAGCCACCTTTGCTCAGATTTACCAAGGGTGCCAATATTAGTGGAGGGCATATATTATAGAACGTGTTCAGACTGCACTGCTGCGTTCTCCTACTATACATTCCTGCATTAGCACATGCATGTAATAAATGACAGAGGCAAGGGGGGAAAAAATCGTCCTTTTTCTGGATATGTTGTGAATTACAGCTCAGTGCCAGACCAGGCGTTAATGAGAGATGACCTGTGCTTCAAGGAGTTGTAGGAAAAGGTCACTTTAATTAGAGCACTACGTGTCCTCGTCTTGTCACATCGCGCTGCATAACAGATTACATATATTAATTTGCCTCTGGTAAGCACGGCTCCCCGTCTCTGCGTCCTCATTAGAGCTCATGCAGAAAGTGCAGGCCTTCCTTCACTGCACGAGCATGATAGATGTCTCTAAAATGAACCTGGATCAGTTTATCAGTCCTCTGAAGAAAAAGACGAAATGCAGCCTTTATTTGGAATGGATTCTCTTATACTTGATATTCGATACTGACTAGATATATGACAATGTAAGTATTGTTGCTTGTGAAAAAAATCAAAGTGCTATTCTATTTAATGCATATGGTTAAATCTCTACCAATGATTTAAGTCTGTCATGTTTTAAAGTTTTTAGCAGACGCAATTGTGAACCAACCAAATGAATCTCGCTTGTTATTTAAAGTTTCTAGTTTCTCTTCAAAATCAAGATTGTTCTTTACAGAGCCTCGGCTATCACCCTGATAAACTACGACTAAACCCACACTGTAAAAATTGGGAATGGTGATTGCGATTTTAATAGTAATTGCTGTAATAGATCTAACATTTAACATAATTTTACAATAAAATACAATTAGTTTACATTTACAGTTTTGGCAAGTGAAAAGGATATATCCTGTTAAACTCTGCGGACCCGCCGGTGGGTCCAAAGTTTCATTCAAATTGTGCTTTACATTTTTAACCCTTTGCATGCACCAATAACCCTATATGTGGTACCATTTGAAAGCTTAGAATCTCTATTTTATGCAGATATGAATCACTTTGTAGGGTTTATTTTACTGTAAAGTTATTTACACGTAAAGTACACTATGTACGTTATGTACACCTCCTGAACAAGATATTTTTGATTAAATCTGATAGACAGCAACCCAACTGACACATTACCAGACCCTGAAGGTAGAAAAACAGTCCATCAGTGAAGCAACCATAAGTTTATGAATATACTAGAATACTTTAGGTGTGCAAAGAAAATAACTCTATACAAGAATTTCTTCTCTTTGTTAAACTCTACTTGTTTCAAATCAAGTGCTTTATTACATTACGTTCCAGCAGATGGCAGCAGAATTCTTAAAATTCATTGTGCAAGTGAAATCGATATATCGAGTCAAAAAACGTTTTAATGTTTGTAATGTTAAACGAATGACTGAAAAGCATTTATGATGAAGGCATACATGGACTGATAGCACATGTACAGGTGTGTAAACTGTTTAGCGCGGGGAAAGGAGAGAGTTAAATCAGCTGTCCTTGTTCTGATGTCTGCTGCAAATACGTTGTTTTATTTTTACCATCCACCATTAAAATCTGGGTTACACTCAAGGCCTTTTGGTCCTTGTCCCGCTCCTGAAATGAGAGACTGCAGCCAAAATATACGACTATAGACGTTTATAAGGCCTGTGTGCATATTCAGCACGGCCAACAAAATCTTCACATGAAATCAACGCATGATTCTATCTGTGATTTACTCTTTTAATAATCATTTATGTTCTTGCATGTTATTTCAAAGACAACAACTTTTCCAGTCTTCCTATTCAGTCTCATGTCATATATAGACTTTACAGAACTCACTCTCCATACAACATTTTAGCACAAGTTTAGCTCTAGATAAATAGACCCTTACTTCTATATTCACGGTATAGGCCAGTATGTGAAACCAGATTCTCACAGCTCTGAAAGGACGCTGAGCGAGTCCCAGACTGACTGTCCACACAGCTTTGGTACTTTTCTTTACTCTGTGCCAGAGCGGGCTGTTTAGGTAGCTGTTGGATGGCTCAGGCCTGGTGTGAAGCTGGCACAAGAGCTGCTGGTTTTCAGTCTTGAGCCAATACTAACATCTGCTCCATCAGTGGAAAAAAGCTCTTCTCATCCTCCTCCATCCCCAACACTCCAGCTAATGATTGACCACTCCTGTCATTAAAGCCTTATTACCTTCGTAGGACTCCATACAGAGAGAAGAGGAATACCCTGGAAAACCGCAGGGGAGAGAGGTGCAAATGCAGTCTACTGTTAGATGGACGCATTAATGGCTGAGTGTTCTGATTGGGATGACTATATTCCCATATCTAATGAACACTTCTGGGAACAGTTTATGGCTTCTCATAGAAATCATATGCATACCTTGCATCAGCTAAATGGAAGTTATATTAACTCTCCACAGGATAGCGTTGAGAAACAATTGACACACAAATCATTTGAAATACCTAGTTTACTCTCTCTCTCTCTTTTTTAAAGTCGTAGTTCAATAAAAAATGAAAATGTTCTCATTAATTACCCTTGTGTTGTTCCAAACTCGTAAGGCCTTCTTTCATCTTTGGACAACAATTTAAGATATTTTGGATGAAATATGGACAGCCCATATAGATAGCAAGGATCTTAATGCGATCAAGGCACAAGAAAAGTACCAGGATGATCAACAAAGTAGTCAGTTGGCATCAGTGGTACAACGGTAATATTACAAAGCTATAGAATATTTCTTTTTTTTGCGCAAAGAAAGCAAAAATAACAATCTTTATGCCATATTATAAAACTGATCCTTGATTCTGTTTAGTTGAACAACATTTAAAGTTGTTGTAAAATGATTTAACTTGTGATATCTTGTTGGGAGTTTACTTAAAGGGTTAGTTCACCCAAAAATGGTTGAAAAAATTACTCACCCTTATGTCGTTTCAAACCTATAAGACCTTTGTTCATCTTCGGAACACAAATTAAGATATTTTTGATGATATCAGAGAGATATCTGACCTTCCATAGACAGCAACACAACAGAAATGATCCCAGATCCAGAAATGTACATGTAGCAGTAAAACAGTCCATGTGACATCAGTGAATCAACCTCACTTTTGCGATGATACGAGGATATGTCTTTTTTTGCGCAAATAAAACAAAAATAAAATAATTTACTCTTCTCCTCTAACTTATGTTTTTCTCCATGCTCAACACAGTGTATACGCAAACTTTAATGTATTTAATGCAATCAGTGTGCAGCAGCCACCTGGAATATGCAACAGCTGCCACAGGACAACGGCACCAGTGCGCTCACCACACACCAGCTACAGGTGGAGAGGAGAGAGAGAAACAACCAATCAATGGATGGGGATTTTTGGGAGGCCATGATAGACAAGGGCCAGTGGGAATTTGGCCAGGACACCGGGGTTACACCGGGGTGACGTGATAGTCAACTATCACAAAAATGTCGCTTTTATAATTTACAGCATTAAATAAAAGTCTCTGATGAAAGCCTTTTTAGGATCTTCCCTTTCATCTGATCTCGTCTTTTACAACCCTCACCAAAAACAACCATCAAACCCCTGTTGTTGAAAGACGGGGTCATCCGTCCAGTCACCAGCATGAAGTCTCACAGACACTTTGGTAAGACAGAAAGAAAAGCAGGCACTGAACAAGGCCAAACACAGCTGTTAGACTCTCTCAATGTCTTCTCTGTAGTTACGTTACATAAAGCAAATGGATTCAGTCTTTATAGACTCTTTCTGTATAGCTGCCACACTGTGCCTGTCTCAAGGTCTATGTTTAATATGTGCCCTATTCAATCTCACACAATGTGTTACAGAGACAATGTGTCTTCTATTTTATCAAATATAAATGCTATACATGGAACCCTGTTCCAGCAAATCTGTCTAAAAAAAAGAGTTCAACGTTTTGAGAATTATATACCTAGAGGCTTGGAACAACATAAACGCGCTTCACGATGCCGTAGAAGAACCTTTTCGTCTAAATGGTTTCATAAAGAACCTTTAAAATCTGAAGAACCTTTCAGTTTCACAAAAGGTTCTTCATGGCAAAAGAAGGTTCTTCAGATGATAAAATGGTTAGAAAGAGAACCTTTGACTGAATAGTTCTTTGTGGAACCCAGAATGGTTCTTCTATGGCAATGCTGTAAAGAACCTTTTGAAACACCTTTATTTTTAAGAGTGAACATGAAGGCGATTAAATGAAAGACGTTTCATTTTTGTATAAACTGTTTCTTTAGGAATGCCATCATGTTGAGAAACCTAAATTAGTTTCATGTCAGAGGATAAAGAAAAAAAACAAGAGACAGAAAAAATATTCTGGTATGTTTTGAAGCACGGCTTGTGGTTTGAGCCAACCTGATCTCACAGAATTCCGTGAAATAACCACGAACTCTTAATGCACAATTCCGTGTTAGTATCACGTAATGA
>JAUCNO010000710.1:10444326-10465180 GCA_032353835.1 Enteromius viviparus | reverse complement strand
TGGCATACATTTTTCTCATGGTGTTGCTTTAAAATCTAAAAATACTAATTATTTTAAGATTTCAATTTAATTTTAAATTAATACATAAACATTAATAATCCTGTTATTTCTTGTTATGAACCATTAAAGGAACTGTTTTTGTATTTTATTAAGTGGTTTTCTTTTCAACCGTCCTCAAGCTTCTGTGGCAACAGTTGTGTTTCTAATAACTGCGTAAATGTTTTTTAAAATCTTCATCATTTTATGATGATTTATTGATCTTATGTTCTACAGTTTATCTCTGTGTTTTCATTCTTTACATTCATAATGGTTTTATCCATATTCATTGTTTAATCATCTCATTATCTTATAAGTCACATGGGTGTACTAGAAAGGGAATTGCGATGTCATTCTCGCTTCACGCCATGGATATTCACTGTAAATATAAAATTTTTGGTACATTCAAGATCATATAAGTCATATAACCAGTGCAAGATATTCTTATAAGCTATTAAGAAAAAGACATACATTTTGTTGACAGAGATTGGTTGTATTGGATGTACAGCTTAAACAAGGTCGCATTCATTTAGTCTTGTCAACTTAAAACCATCTTGAAATCCTGAGTTTGTTTTACTTAATTCAAAGTACAGGCACTACAGCATGACTATAGTCAACCAAACCACCAACTGTAGCATTGGACAGCAAATGAAGATAGCCAGAGATTTGTGTGATGTAAATGTAGTTACTAGCAAGGCATGTGCAGCCCAAAATATTTAGTGTTGCAAACCATTTGAGGATCTTAACACATTGTCTGCGCATATGCCTATAGCTGACTGCTGTAGGTTCAGTTGGTGGTAAAGCTCATATTCACAGCAGTCTGTTGTTTCTGTAGACTAGTTGAAAATGATAAGGGACACCAATGAAAACAATAAAAGATTTATTCATGTTAATTAGAGGTCCTCTACAGGTCAATTGAAGTAACACAAAGCAGTCTTAAGCCCCATTCACACCAAGCATGATAACGATAAATATATAGTTCTAGAAATGTTCACTGTAAAAGAATAGCAGTGTCCACACCACAACTATAATGGTAAAGGCACAGAGAAACAATATTGGAATCATTTTTATAACTATTTTTTCCAAGCTGGTGAACGATAGAAAAATTGGCAACCAATCAGAATCAATCCTTGTATCGCGTACTTGAGAGTTTTTTTGTGTTTATAATAAACAGACGATAACGTTTAATGGCGTAGACGCAAAAATAGTTATTGTCATATTTATAGTTACAGTGCTTGGTGTGAAAGGGCGTTTAGTAATTTGATAAATACTGGTTTTAAGATTTTTCAGTGATCCAATCACAAGCGCTCAGTCGAGACACATTTACACTAACACACATTTCTTTAAATGTGTGTCCTGTGATGATTTGCGTTCAGATTTCATCTAGACCATCCCCTCTTATTTCACCTAACTCTAAATCACTTTTCATTAAGCTGTGGCATACAAATATGATTGAATGAGTGAAGCCATTAGGCTACTTATGTGTGAGCAAAAAAGGAAGTGAGAGACAAAGGTGCGAATAATAACTGTGTTTTTGATTAGAAAAAAGGTAACACCACTGGTGTGAAATAGCACCATTTACGTACCATTTAGTTATTACTTGTAACTTTAACATGCTAAAATACACCCTTTAGGGATAAAGAAGGTACCAAAGATCCACCCCAGTGACAGCTTTTGAAACTTGTTTTCCTGAGCGAAGTTGGAATCAGTTGTTTAATTGTTCTAAAAACTTTATCTTAAACACTTTCACATATTGTTAGGTGAGTCAATGGGAAGAAAGTGAGTGAGTTCTCAAAATATTTAACTCCGTCCACTTGTGATCGGATCAGCAAAAACCAGTTAAAAAAGGACAAATCTTAATGCCAGGTTTAAACATGGCTTTGGCGTCAAAAGCGTCCATAGACGTTAATAGTCAATGCAATACTAACGAAATGTCAAAACACAAATTCATAATAAAAGACCAAATACATCCCTCAGTGTTGAAAAATTTTACTTGTTTTCTGAAATTGTAGCAGCAAAGCTTACTACCTGAATGACACGTTTAGTTCATTGGTACAGTCATGTTAGTCTAACTTGGTTAGCAAGCACTGAGGTTTGTAACCACCACAGCAAAAACAAATGTTATGTGCAATTTGACCGACCATGATTGCAGCAGTGGTTCTTAAACCTATGCTTAAGACACCCAGTACCCCACTTTTTCTCACTTATTGGACAGACCCAACTGAAGTCTTGTAGTCTAAATCACATGACACACATAATGATTCATGTGATCATGATTTTCAGCTGTCCCAGACAAAAGACTGTCATCGCGAAGCAATTATGGCCAATCAGAAATCGATCTATATAAACTTCCCTCGTCTACTTAATGGAAAGCGGCAGCAGCAGGGATTCCCCCGAGGGGAAGTGCTTTGGGAAGTTTGCAAGTGCGTGTCTAAAAGTGGAGTTGAACAGCCCAGTATTGCCCATTGCTGCTCCTGAAAGGCCACTTCCCTGTTAAGTTTAGTACCAACACACCTGTTTGGCAGTTTTATTGAGCCTGAAGACTCTTATTAGCTTCATTGGGTGTGTTTAATTGTGGCTGGAGCAAAACTATGCTGACCCTAATAGATCAGGACTGGACATGACCAAACCAGTGATTTGCAACTCTTTTCCTAAAGACACCACAGGAGTAATCATTTCAGAAATCCTATCTGACCTATTCATTCTAGTAATGAGGTGATTCAGGTGTGTTAGATTACAAAGGGTTTGGAAATGTATCTTGTTTGTGACTCCAGGAAAACTGGTTTAAACCAGTGTTTCTCAACTCCATTTCTCAGGACCCAACTCCCAGAATGCTTTGAATAACTGACATCTAAAGTTGGTTCAGCTCATCAGCTTGATTGGGACTTGATCATCAGCTTGTTAAATAGAAAACAAATAAAATGTTGGTGCCAGGGCCTTGAGCTGAGAAACACTGGACTAAACTAATGAGCTGACATGATAAGACATACAGAAATAGAAATTTCAAGCAGCAGAGTTTAACTCCAACTCCACAGAAGAGCATCTAAACCAGCTGGATTAAGTGAAAATAACAGGCAGGAGCATTGGAGCAGGGCTGAAACTGAAGTATGCAGAAAGGTGTGCCACCAGAATTAGGGTTGGCTACCATTATCCTTTAGGGCAGTGTTTTCCAGCCCTATTCCTAGGTCGTGTTCCACTTCGCTTTTAGACACACTCTCGTGAACTCCCCTAAGCGCCTGCCCTCAGGGAAATCCCTGCTGCCATTTTGAAGTGTGTTCCACTTTGTGAAGTGGATGAGGGACGTTTATATGGACAGACCTTTAACCTTTTGATTTTGATCAAGGGAGCAAGTGTACTTCATATGTACACTTCAGGCAGCTCCATATACCACAATGCAACACAATTGTGACATCAAGGCAGGTTTTGTTCAATTTATCCTACCCCAAACAACTCTATGATGTATTATATATATTTATACTCCATAACAGATTCCAAATTATCAAGCGCTTAAGATGTTCCAATTCAGCCATTGCAAGAGTTTCACCAGTAGTGGGCCCTCATGCAACGTAATCAATAGAGTCAATGAGATGGAAGTAAGTTAGTGAGGGACGGTTATACTTTTTGTATGTCTTACTTATCTGACCCACAATTTTTAGTTAGGTCTTGAGGTCTCTGTTAATGAGGTAATGAGCTGAATTTTAGGAAGAGTTTTCGAAAAATTGTACTGGTGGTGTGCCTCCAGGAACAGTGTTTGGAACACTGCTTTGTAGGGATCGAAGAATATTATGTTATTACACATGAAGGGTTTGTCTCATAGGGGCAGATATATGCTGGTTGAAAATTGCTGCACTTTATGTCAGTACGTCTTATTATTTTACACTTTTTGCTTGTGCATGATGTTTCATCCACACCTGTCAGTGTCAGTATAAACCCTTGAATAATTGCCATATTGATCAACACATAACAAAGCGAAATTATAAATAATTTCATAATGTCTTTTGAAAATCAAAATCAATCTATCATCATATTCTCACCTATACTTATACTGTTCCAAACCTTTTCCACAGAAAAAGTCATGCAAGTTTGGTCGTCACACATTATACTGTGAGTAAATTAATTTTTAGTTTGGGGTAAACTGTCCCTTTATGATTACAAATGCTACACTAAATGTTCTTTGAATGTGCAGAAGGGAATTCATAAAGTGGGAAATACTAACTAATGCATAAAAAAATTTTCACAAAAAAAGCAAAAACCCATCAATTTGGTTTTTATAATTTTTTAAAAGATTATATTTTAAAATCCTGCTGAAATCTGTTGCTTTTTGTTGTTGTGTACATTTCAGTTAGATTATGCGTCATGGTTTTGTGTCATGAAATTCCAAAGTTTCCTTTTTTTTTTCTTCCCAAATCTTGGAAACATTTAACATCTAACTTAAAATAAATAAATAAATAAATGAATACAAGTACAGTCTGACATTTGTGTAGTCAAGCATATCCGTGTGGAATACATATAACAATAAGAGAACATAGAGATACTCATATGGCAGGAAAGGGGTTAACTGAGACAGCTGACGTCAGTATTTGGGGGTTGGTAAATTTAAAGTTACAGAGAGATTATTAGTATCATCCATCTAGGATTCATTAATGAAATATTAAATAAAGCTCTCGGATAATCAGCATTGGTAAAACTGATCTGTCACATGCAATGACATGATCATATATGACAGATCAATTTTTCATTTAACGTACAATTGCTTATTAAAGCAAGCAGAACAGTGGTCTGTAAAAAGGCTTTTTCAGAAATTACTTGCAGGCTGGTCTGTTGATGTTGATATTTGCATGTAACATTTACTATTTAAATATTGACAATAATCAATGAGTACAAAAATAATCTAATGTAATGTAATGGTGGACACATGTGCTGTATATAATAACTGTAGGCCTACATATAGATTTCCACCTCTGTAGTATAGGATACCAATTTAAAAGTGCATGTTACAGTAACCATATTTTTACCAAAGAGTAGCAGATTGAGAATTTTTTTAAATCAGTAACCAATGTGAACAAAATACATTTAAATTTAGGCCAAACACAGATAAATTCTTATTTGGGTGTAAAAATTGCTTTGGAGTTTCATAATCAGCAAATTCCATTTCTTTTTTCAAAGCGCTTTAGAGCAGCCATGATCAGATGCAAACACTTCAGTTAGGTGTTTAGGCCTATGCAGTCCTGTCCATTGATTAATTTAAAACATCTATATTTTAATTCAGCTGGACACACACACACACACACATGCTGATTTTTAATTGATTTATTACAGTTTATTTAAGAAACAGATGGTAATTACAGTAACAATGAATTACAGTAAAACACATACACAAATCTGAACTGTAAAGATAAAGCAATGAAAAAAGACAAACAAAGCAGTTTTGTTTTTAATTAAATTGTATTTATTGTGTATGACAATGTCCAAGTTTAATTTGTAAGGTGGACCCACCGGATACGATGTAGCATTATTTTTGAAAAAATACCTTAGTTGAGAGATTTTTAAGATGCATTTTGTATAGGTTTTATTGTGTTTTTCACAATTTACACAAAAACATAAATATTAACATCCATTTGAACCCTACCCTTTTGTATCTCCTCAGAGAAACGTTGGCGAGATTAAACTGGACTGTCAGTCAGAGACCAGTCATTCAATCTTGATATTGATTAATATGTTCTTCTTTCTATAGAAATCACTCATTCTGTATCTGCATACAGTTCTGTACATATAATTCAATACACATTCCAGAATACACACGTCACTACACCACTCTACAAGGTCAGATTTGGGAGAATAATTATATAATTTTTATTTATTTAGAATCTTGCCCAAAGAGATGTGCATGAGACCTGTAAAACTCAAACATTCCGAAATCAAAATATAAATTAGAATTTGTAGTTTCAGTATAATATTTGGGTAAATATAGAATATATACTACGCTATTTATAAAAGCGCATTTTCCTCTTTGAAGAGCACATACCTTTAAGTAAAACAAATTGAAGAAAACAATGTAAATACAGTCCGATACATTTATCTTTGTCTTTTGCTAATCTTTTATATATTGTCATGAAATATATTTGCGTAGGGGTTCGTGCATCCTTGTTTCAATACCATTGATTTATCTGTCGCTGTGAGTTCGAGTAATGCTGATCCAAACACTTTTCCCCCCGTTTTCTTACCGACGTGTCCGGGAATCTGTATCATGTTTCTCCATTCCAGGTCTGAAAGTATCGCACAACGAATGCTTAATCCTTCAGCATATCGAACATTTCTTTCTGCACTTCTTCTCCTGTTCTCTGAGTATAGCTCCAGGGCCATAGAAGGTCCGCCTTTTGGAGCGCCTTGAGACAGTTCCTTCTTATCTGTTTTCATCATCTAACCTGGGACGCCTTGAAACCGCAGATTCAGTTATTTCTTTCTTTTTTCCAGATAGCCCAATGCGGACTGGCGAGCAGCCAATCGGAGTCTTGTTTACACTCCGTGAGTGACAATATGCTGGCAACGTGCCAACCAATCAAATCCTCCTCCATATGGAGCCTTTTTTTAAAAGCGTGCTCATAAACCCACACAAAGGCTAATAGCGTTAAAAAAACTAATACAAACGATAACATGCAGTGCCGTTTTAGTCGGTCATATACTTATAACACTTACAACATATAGCCTATCTTGATTTTTAAAGGCTCTGCAGTATTTACGCTAAATAGTGTTTATAGTATTTTAATTTGTCACTGTAGTGTACTGATTGTTTTTATGAAAACACATTATACATACCTGCTGGATGTTATTAAAGACAACGGCTGCATAGTAATCTTCTCCAAGTCGGAATCCTGTGCTCGTTCGCAAAGGACTATTTACGGTTTTAACACATTGTAACCTGTCTTTAGTATCTTGCTTGAATTTGCCGCTCGCCTCATTGCTCTTGCTCTCCACGTCGAATTCCTATTGGTCGCAGATTTCGACCAATCAGAGCGCGGAGTGTCCCCAGGCGAGCGACGCCAGCTCATTATCATTTGTGAATCTGACCAATCAGCGCGTGTGTTTACTCTCGCGGAGTTGAGAGGCACGATCGGCGCCGGAGAAGAGAATCGCCGCTCCGAGACTCGATTCGCGACTTCAGTGGCCTAGGGAAGCCCGAGACCGGCGAGCGACAACCGCTTCAATCGTATGAGGGGAATTAGGACTGAACCACTGAAATATGCTTTTTAAAATAAGCGACATCATTGCTCTGAATACTTTTCTTGATTTCTAATTAAAATTATTTATTGTTATGCAAGGATATAACATACCAGTAAGTAATTCATTTATTTTTTATGTCATGGTTGTGTCGCCTAACGTCGAATAAAATCAAAAAGACCTTCAGAGAAAATAATGTTAACTAAATAGCACGAACAATTATGGTGCAACATCCAAAGGGGAAATGGAAAGCCTATAAATACAAAATAATTAATAAATATATGCACTGAATCACCGAGGCAGCTATACAGTCCGCATTTATTCGCTTAATTTAAATACTCTTATTTATATTTCTAAGGCATTTGTTTAATGGTCTAAGTAATTTTGCGAAATTATTCTTTCTCAGTTGAAACCTGTATGGCCTCGTTCAGTTTACTACTCAAATTACCAGTGGTATTTTCATGAATATAGTCTACTGTAATCACGTCTGTTTTGATATTGTAGTGTTTGCGCTTTGCTGCTCACAATTTCCTATCTTCAAATTGCTTCTTTTTATTGTTAAATTTGAGATATTTTCTTTCAAAATAATTTTGATTTGACAACATGACAAGAAAAAAATAAATAAAAGTGAAACGTGCATCATCCAAATTTCCAGTTGTCCTTTATTATCATATTCAGATCGGTGTTTTTCTTTCCTTATCAATACTTACTTAATTCTGATTTATTTCCGATCGGCATGAGAGAGGCTCGTTTCACTGTTTGAGTCCGGGCAGCGTTCTCCCAGCCGAATAACATTACCGACAGACAAGCTATAACATAATGTGATTGTCTTTGTGAGTTTCTGCTTCTATGAGCACAAGATCGCCAGCTGACTTGTGCTTTTTTTCCCCTCTTTTTGATATATTAAGACTTTTTCTAGCATTTCAGTATGTGCATTGTCACGCGCGAGACAAAAACCACTGCTATTTGCATCGGGATTATGCAAATATTTAACAACATTCACGATTCGGCTGCCGATGCAATGCATTTAAGTATTCAGTTGCACGCAAAACTGCGATTAAAACAAAGCATGAAGCGTGTGATTGAATGTTGTTGTGCTCGAAATGGACGGCTGTTGTGGAGTGTCGGAGCTGCACGGTAATGGCTGACGGAGAGCAGCAGTCCTCACACGGAGACAAAAGCTGCTTGCTGTAAGGCCACCTTGGTTTGTATGCATGGCCTGCTACAGCGGAAAACGCTGCATTTATTGCAGTTGTATATTTTCAGAAAATGCGTTAATTGTTAGTACTTCGCGTACTTTAATTAAGGAACCCACTGAAATAATTCATTGATTGTGTGACATTCTACATTTTCTCCAAATCTAGTCTACCAGAAAGAGGGAGCACAAAAGGCTTGTTGAAGAGAACAGATAAAACAAATTAATATTAGTAGAATATTAGCTGGAACTCGAAACTAGATATATAGTGTGGAAGGCTCTGTTAGTTTTAATTGCTCCACATAAAAGCTAAAACAGGTCAACCAGATGAAAGGAAATTGCAGTTGTTTACATGAGCGTGCGCACACACAAACACACACACACACACACACACACACACACACACACTCTCTCACAGTCTTGTCTTTCAGTTTATAATGATAGAAAAACAAAAAAGGACTCTTGCAAAATTGGTTTCTGTTAACAACTGGTATTTACTGGTTATAGGTTGCCTTTTTGATTTAATCGCAGTGGTTTGGTGTATGCTATTTATTTAAAGTAAATTAATGCCATTTTTATTTAGTGCATGTATGGTCCCACTATGCTATATGTAAAACTAAATATTGACATAATGGTATATTGTATATCACATAAAATACAATAACTGTTGTTTTAATATTAGTGAATTTCAAGTGCATCTAATCAATATCATAATTTTATTTTTCTTTCACATCATGCACGTATCTAAAAACACCATATTATTTATTTTACCAGACTAATAACAGTCCTTTCAAGTCAATAAAACAGAGACTCGGTTTAAAGTCAATAAATGTATTATTTTGGAGAAACAAAAATAAGTCACTTGTTATCAAGCTCATTGTTTACAAATCGTTTGTTTGCCATCATATGCTTGCACTCATGAAAAATGAAGACACTATTTCAATTTTTTTTTGTCCGTAATAGAAAAGGTGTGCATCTTTATCACGTATCCACACACCAAAGATCGGTCTCTATTAGGCCTATTCAATCACTGCCATCTATGGCCTTTTCACATCTCTTTTACATAATTTCAGTGGACGCATAAAAAATACTAATGCTGTTCTTCTGTAAATGAATGTGCATCAAAATTAGGTCTCAATATATATATCGCCGTTTTCTTTTATGCGACGAGAACTGAGAGCATGAAGCAGATGCGTGCCAGCTGTGCTGCTGTGCCATACCGAGATTATAACGTCTCTTCTTTCTTTCTTTGTAGAAAAGATGATTGAGGACTTCAACCTGAGCAGGAGAGGCGAGCTTTCCACTAAAGCAAACGCAGACGGATTACAGTATAAAGGCTTCATTTGATTTCCGCTTGATTTTGGATTATATCTGCTGTTTTCTTTGGAATGGAGGGTCGTGATTTTTCCGCTCCAGCACATCTCCTTTCAGAGCGGGCCACTCTAGTGCACCGCGCCGCCTCTCGCATCTCCTCCTCCGGCCACGGCTCTGTGCAACATGCGCCTCATTTTCCAGCCGGGAAATATTATCCATCTCACTTACCGATGGCGGCGCATTCAGGTTTGTTGCTTTTTCTTTGATTCGCTGGCGTTTCTGTGAAAGCTCAGTCAAGATTTAACACACTATTTCAAAGAACAGCGAATGTTAATGTTTAGATTAGGCCTGCATTTGATTAGCTGTTGCTTATGTATGTTTAGAATTTTTTTTTTTAAATGAAAAATCTATAATGTAGCCTAACATCAAATACATTTGTATCCACAATTCAAGATCTGGGTAAAAATGTTTATTTATTTATTTATTTGTATTATTATTTTGCTCCTTTTGTGCTACATTGAACTGACGTAGATAGATAAGCCTATATTACCTTTTTGTTTGTTATGTTCATATCCTTGCTGATTAAGTCCAGCTTAAGACGGAAAATACTTGTGTCTACATGCACCGAACTGTGGAGGTGTAAATGTGATTTTGATAATATGGGATGAGCGCATCTCGATTTAATATGAATTGTGACAGGTAACGGTTATGGGAATATTGGGACAGCTATAATATAGACTGTAATTACTCCTCACGAAGAACAGATTAAAACAATGAATGCTTTGAAAGCTACCAGAATGTAACCTAAGTGACATTTGTTTTTTATTTTTTACTGTTTCATTTAAGTAGGCTATTATTTATTTGTTTTTACTTTAATTTTGCATTTGTAGTTATTTAATATTTGAGTATTACCGATGGAATACTTTCATGTGTAAAGTTAACAGCCTAAATACCAGCTTTCTAATTATTCTAGCAAAATACAGTATTGCACTGTTACTGTAATAATGAGTAATTAGGTTTATTCAAATGCTATTTCCTTAATGACCAAAGATCAGCATGGTCCATTTTGCATTGTTCATCATTAATGCAATACTAAGGTAATTTACCATCCATAGACAATAATACATTTAAATTAGTTTAATAAAGACTCTACTTGTTTTGCACTACTAAGGCCTCAATGTTCCAAGTCATATTATCATTCATTGTCTTGCATTTAGATGGTTTTGGGAACAAACAGGTTTCTAAAACCTATTGAACATTATGAGTTAGCTATTTAAAATAATTATTGCATTTATAGATGATTAAAACCCAATTTCGAAGTATTAAAAAAAGATCTGTCTTGTTATTTTTGAATCAAATATGAAAAATATCTACAACCCAGGCATTGTTCCAGCAGTTTCCATACACTCATGTACTGTTATATTTATAGTGGTAGATGTGTCCATTTGGTCTTGGCCAATGAGTATTTAGGCTAATGTTAGCTAAAGGGTGCAGGTGTGCTGTTAACCGGATATGACAATGTCTTTTGGTTGTACACTCACAGCTTGCGCCACCATGCAGCCGTGCCCTTAACTGTCATCACTGTTCAATGATTGAGACAGGTGAAGTATTGTAGCAAGAGATAAAATTCGCAGAGCTCAGAGTTTTATAGCTTTGTCTGGAATTTTACTGTCTCAACAATGTCTCATGCTTGATTCATGTGGTGACATTCAACCTGTGTGTTATTACCACACCACCACCACCACACACCTTCATTATAGACCGGGATGACGAAGGGCAATTTTACATTGCCTAAGGTTGATAAAAAGCTCAGGTTTTTACATTGTAGTTTGTATCTAGCAGGACGAGTGAAGGAGGATGCACTTTAATGATAGACTGATTTACTGGACAGAATTAAATTGGAGATTTAAAACAACAACAAAAAAATAATTGACTGGCAACCTTTTTGCAAAATAACACACACACGCACAGGTTTTTGTGATTTATGGGGACTCTCCATAGGCGTTTTTATACTGTACAAACTGTATGTGGTATTGTCCTACACTGATTCTCACCTAAACCTACCTCTTACAGAAAACTATTTGCATTTTTAGATCAAAAAAAGTATTTTTTAAGTCTTTTGAATTACAGGGACACTGAAAAAGTCCTAATAAATCACCTTCGTACTGTAATATCTATGTCATACCCATGTCATTATACAAATTTGTGTCCGCATAAACATGCACACACATATTTTTAATGACATCAGCCATTAAAGGCGAAATGTGTAATTTCTTTATCCTGAACATTCCTCCTGTCTGCCATTTGGTGGACAAACAGATACCAACTGAGCTGATTCAGCTAAAACAATGTAATGCTTTGAGAGCACCACGGTGTCAATCAACCTATTATTCAGCAATAAAATATTAACAACTGCCTAAATTCAAAAAAGTTATTAGTCTACCGCTAATGTATATGTAACTTAACAAACACCACTGTTTATTTAATTAAGGCCAAGCTAAGAAAAGCTCCATGGTCATGCAAAGCAAGCTGGACGGTCACCAAACCCGTTTTTCTCTCATTAAGCGAACGGACCGGTCAATAGCGTCCCGCAGGCGTAAAGGGGGTGTAGCTGCGTTAGTGGATTTGCTCTATCCCTCCAGGGACTGCCTCCCTCACGGCCTCACATGAATTCTTTACAAAGAACATGAATATTTCAGGGAATTGATGTACAAATGCATTCAGATGCAGGTTGGGATCCAGGCTCAGTGAAAGACCTTCTGTGGTGTCTTTCAGTGGCTTTATTATTCAGCTGCTATTGGACTCGGAGGCTTGTAGAGACAGAGGCTGCTGTCGCAACGCTCTCCTGGCTTTGAAACGGCGATGTTCCTCAAAGACTTATGAAATGTGGGCTCATTTCGGGGAAAGCTCTCAATTTCACTTCTCCTCTTGGTTATTTCGGTTGTTCCTTTTGCTTTGATGCTTTGATAGAAGCGTGCTGATCTCTGGGAAATGTTTGTGGCACAGCACCATACCTGTTAGAGTTCCAAATGAATCTCAATTGAGCATTAAAAACGTGACTTCGTCATGGCTTCTTCTTTAGAATGGTGATTAGCGTTGAGTTTTGGACTATCATATACTTTCCTGTCTAGAGATCAGAACATCATAGAAGAACCATTTTGGGTTCCTTGAAGAATTTCAGTGAACAGATTTTAAAAGTTCGAACCTTCAACACCAAAAAGTGTGGCTTGAGCCAATAAATTATCCATATAGCAAGTTTAAAGCAGTTTAAACTTTTCCAACACCACAATCACCCACAACACCTTAGCATCAAAAACACAGATCTAGCTAGGCCTATTTCTGCTCTTTATGTGCCTGAAGTTGTTTCCTTTTTAGAAATATCCATATTTGAAAGCATTCTCATGTGTAATCATATTGTTATTGAGGCTTGATGTTGCATTAAGCATTTGGTCTCCATTTCCTCCAAACCCTTGATTCTCCTGTTCTTCTTACCATGTCTTGTCTGGGGGGGTTGAGTTGGCTTCCTTCCTGCAACCCCCCACACCACATACACACACACACACACAGCCCAGGACCATTGTTTCCGATCACAGCTTTGTGTGTGTTTTACAGCATGTTGCTCAAAGATAAAAACACACCCTCCCTCCTCTTTTATTGTCTTGGAGGGGGAAAACGTTCCCTGTCTGTCCCCTCATTCTTATATCCTGCCTGGATATCCCAGCAACCCTTCTCTGTTTACAGGTTAACCCTGCTGACTGCAGCTTACCCTTGTGTTTTGCTTTCCAGAGGGGAATAAATAACTGTACTGAGAGATTTTATTAAAGGGCTCGCTGCGTGAATGTCTCAGACGAGGGGGTAAGGGGATGTAAAGGCAGGCACAGGTGTTTAGTGGTGTTATGAAAGCGTGTCTGGTGTTTATGGCAGGCCTGATGGAGGGGTTTGTAGGGAGATATGAGCTTGGCAAGCTATAAAGTCTCTCTCACTTCCATCTGAAATTGCAGTTTTTAGGGCCCACATCAAGGGCTTCACTGATATTGTTAGAAATATCGTTTCTATTCTAATCCCGCTTGCTTTAAAAAAAACATAAAAATCCAAATGCGCCCTTTTGTGTAAAACACTTACCTGTTAATTATTTAGTAATAAAAAAGGATGTCTCTGTATTAATCTTTCATCAAATATATAATAACTTGCTCCTCCTCTTCAACCACAGCACAACACAAAGTTTCCACAAACCAATCAGTTCTTGAGTGCTTTTATGTTTCGTTTAATGCGTGGCTGGTGTGTGTTTGCTGAAGGCATGACTAGACAGATATTCTCATGGCTGGCTTTTCTACAGAAAACTGAACTTGGGGATGTTTCAACTTTGGTTGCAAGTTTTGTCATTATATCAGTAGAGTTCCAAGGAACTAACACACATAGTTTGCTAACGATGCTTTTGAGAAACGGACGGCTGGCTGAAAACAGCACCGGGCCGGTTCACACCAAGCACAATAACTATAACAATAAAGTTTAAATAATCATTCCAATTCAATGAAATACACCACAACAATAGCAATAATTAATGAGACAGAGGAACAATATCATTGGAAGCCGCTTCCGATTTTTTTTTTGTCCAGCTGTTAAACGATAAAACCACTGACAATCAACCAATTGAAAATCCATCAGATTTAAAGAGCTTGAGCATGTAAAGTAGCAGATGACAAAACTGCAATTCATGCTTATAATAAAGAGAACACTATCATGCATTGGCGTTCATGCTTATTTAGTTATTATTTTAGTTTTCTTTAAAGTTATTGTACTTAATGTGAACAAACCTTTACCCTTCTGCTACAAACAGGTCCAAGATGTCCAGGCTGATCCAGTGTTTAACCTATTTCAGTGTTTCTAATGTGACATTACATTAAAACCAACAATCTATCTATTACCAAAAATTGTATATTCTACATCAGTATGTTTTTGGGTAACATTTTGCTCTTAATATACTAATCTGGCTAACAGTTATTTGCTCTGCTGGGGCAGAATCAGCTGTAGTTTTGACTGTTTGGTGAGTGAGTTTGTGTGTATATGTGATGTGCGCACAGTTAGCAGTAGAACTATTTCTGTTATAGAAATGTTCCCAGAAATTAGCTAAGTTATCTATTTAAATCATCTATTTAAGATGTTAAAAACAATTCATTAATGAGGTAAATAACCTGAAGTCTTTCAATACAAAACACTGATCTGTGTTAGGGTTAGTCTGTAGAGTTAGAGTAAGTCTATATCAATTACAGCTGGCTTTAGAGAAAACAGTAACTGTCTAGGTCCTCATTTCCATTGCCGTGTAAACGTGTGTATGCTTTACTTGTCATGACTTAATTTTTGTAGTTATTCAGTTTGAGGATATTTTAAAACATTGTCAAATGAATGGATGATTCCAATTCAGTTTAATAATACAGTAATTTACTGTATTTTTTTTTTACTGATTTAGTATAGAGACCAGTTCTCACTAAGAACTATAGTTGCTTATTAGCATGCCTATTATTAACATATTGGCTGTTTATTAGTAATTATAAGGCACATGACTATATACCTTATATGTATCTTAAAATAAACTGACCTTTATATCTTACAGTGTAGTTTTTTGTTTAGAATGTTAGTTTATAGTCATTGTAACTGGCTAGATTGATACAAGAACAATGGAAGTCTGTGTAATGTTTATATGTAGTTTGATAAGCGTGTGTATGCGGCGTGGCACTGTGCCATCGTGGCGTCCCCCCACGCTGCAGGTCAGACGGGCACAGCAACCCTACACAAAGAAGACAAGCTGGGCGGGCAATCCTTCCTGTATCACATCACCCGTATCACGTTTTCAAACCCTGCCGCGTGTTTTACACTTCAGCAGCGGAAGTTCACACTTCCCTTAAAATAAAGCAGCTTTCGAAGAATAAACCATTAAACAAGACAGGCAAAAGAGATGTTTAGTGGACCTGCAGGTGAAGGGAACGTCTCTCCCTCTGTCTGTCTGCCTCTCACCAGGCGGCCTCGGGCCAACCGCCGCGTGTGCTTGTGCTGCATGTGACAGCTGTTAGACATTATTAACGGCTCAAGCAGAAAATCCAGATTACTTGTTTTTAATTTCTGTTTTATTATTGTAATCTTTCAGAGAAAGAGCAGAGGAAAGCATGTTGAGCTTTGGATGGAGGTGGATTGTGGGTCTGGGTGTTGAGAGGTGTTTCGTGATCTCAAATAAGGGTCTGACTTCTGAGAACTATCATTAGTTAGCAATAGTTGATTAATGCAACAGTATTTGTTAATCTTTGTTATTGTTAGTAGTTAAAATGTTCATTGTTAACTCAAGATCCTTTGCATGTTAACATTTGATTTGAAAATGTAAATTATGTAAATGTTGAAATTAACATATGTGCTATTGTTCATTTTGTGTCATGTAAACTATGTCATGTAAAAGGTCAAGTGCTAGCATTATGATTAAAGTATTTTAAATCAAGGTTTACAATAATTTTAATAACTTACACAAAGGAAAAGTACCTAACAGTCATTGTCATCCTCTGATAAAAATGAAATAAAATAAGTAAAATAAAATAAATAAGAAAACATAGAAAAAAAAGGAATCAATGAATTGAAAAATAAATAATCAAGCAATTAATCAATCAATGAATAAACAAAAATGTCTTGACAGTTGTATATAATACTTATATTGTCCCGTTAATTTTTGTGTTTTTATTCGTAAAATATCTGTGATTGAACTTTTAACACGTTTAATTGAACCAAGAGATTCATTAAAGTGAAACGACATCTGCTGATATTACCTATGTCACATGCACAATAAAAACAAAACAAAAAGTTAAATCGTGACATCCATCCATTTAAATCCCACCTCCTTTATTACCCATTATATATTTAGTTTTACTTAGAAATTCATGACACATTAAGAAAATTAATCTGGTAAATGATTATGTTGTGTTTAATAATTCTTACACTCCCTAACAGTTCATACACTTTTTACTTGCAGCTAATAGGAAGCACCATATTGCTTTGTTTGTGTCAAGTCAAACCTGTTCCTTACTATCAGTTCACAGTCATGAATGAGAATTTGTCACTAATTGGTTGTGTAAGTCATCAGAGCGACAGTCTTCACTGATACAGTGTGCCATTAAATATACATGCTGCATTCTTTTCAAGGATGCGTCGGCCCTTTTGTGCAAAAACAAAGATTAGCATCAGAAATTCCAATTTAATCAGTCTCGGGGGAGGCTGAACGCAGCTGCCTGTGTCTCGAATGCACAGCGACTTGTTGCACTCGGAGCGAGCGTATAGAATACATTGTCACTGCGCTGCTCGCGGACACACTTTTTGAAGGAAAAAAAGTGTTTTTAAGATCAGATTCTGGCTCAAATCTTTTTAAAACAAGGGCTCTACATTTGTCGTACTGTTATACATTGACATCTATTTTATTTTAAACGGCCCGAGACCAATCCTGATGAGGAGAAAAGGAAAAATCGCGTAGATATTGATATATAATTCATTACTTAGCATTTTTTATTTCCATCCAAAGATTTCCATCTTTGTATGCAGAAAATGTGCTTACTGTACACAGTATATATATATACTGTATGCTACAGAAATAGTAACATTAGTATTGCAATATGCATAGCCTTTGTCCTCAGTCTGCCCTAGTGCACACTTTGACCACTAGGGTACACTGCCTCCTCTTTCTCTCTGTCATTCTCTCTCTCTGATTTGTAAGTTTTAGTTTTTTGTCTGTCAGATTTGAGGTCAAAATGACAGCACAGTGTCCTTCTTTTTGTGTGAGCAAATCTAATATAAAGCCTAATTCATTCATTTACACTATTATTGCAATAATATTTATTTATGTTCTGAAAACCTTTAGACAGCAGAATTGACTGTAGCAAAGGTGAGCATCAATATTTCCGTTCATAGTAATGAATTGAACAAACTCCTAACTCTAAGCATTAAGTTTGATGTTTTACTCATCTTACAGAGTTTGCGCTCCAAACGTGAATGATGCCTTAAATAATGCGGCCCACTGAGGAGAAGTGTTCGGTTACTTTTCTAACCATTCAAGTTTTTACCTGGCTGATCATAAAATTTGGCGAAGAACCTGGGAATAAATCTTCTATTCTTCATAGAACTATCCATTTCTACAGACAAGAATATCACAGCCTCTTTTGACACAAGCAGCAAGAAACCACCCACAGATTGTTTCAAAGCAGCTTCACATTAATAACTAGGAAAATAACAATAATGTTGCAAAACTAATCAACTGGTTTAATTCAGTTATGAGCAGCTTTACAGTAGACAATAGTGACATTATTCAGCTCAAGCCAGTTTATTTAGTTTGTTTATTTAATTCAGTTTAGGTCCTCATCTGGTAGTGTGAATATTGAATATTAAGTGCCTTTAAATCCCTACAGTGTAATCCACTCACATTTTCTTTCTTCAATATCGGAAGTAGTGATATTCATTTATATATTAAATATATAATATATGTTTATTTTCATATAAATATATAGGTAAACTAGTGCTGTCAAAGGATTAATTGCATTCAAAGTTTTTGTTCACATAATATATGTTTTTACCATGTATATTTATTATGTATATATAAATACACACACTTGAATGTATATATTTAAGACAAATATTTAATGTTCATATTTTAAATATATTTATATATAATATAAATATATGTATGTAAATATTGTCAAAATATTTATAAAGTTGTAAGTGCTTTTATATGTACATAATTAATAAACACAGTACACATCCATATATTATGTAAACAGAAACGTTTATTTTGGATACGATTAATCATGATTAATCGTTTGACAGTACAAATGTAAATACATGTAAATATTTTCAAAATATATGCAGAATTGGTGTGTCTTTATATACTTAATAAATAAATACATACACATATAAATACACACATATAAAATATGTAAACAAAAACTTTTATTTTGGATACGATTTAATACATTTAAATACATTTAAATATTTTCAAAATATACATAATAAATATACACAGTATACACATCATGTAAACAAAAACGTTTATTTTGAATGTGATTTAATTGCGATTATTCGTTTGAATGTGAATGCATGTAAATATTTTCAAAATATATGCAGAATGTATATCATTATATACATAATAAATATACACAGTACACTCATATAAATTATGCAAACAATTTATTTTGGATGTGATTAATCATGATTAATCGTCAGCACTAATCAGAATCTATAATGTTCTGCAGGAAATTTGAAAGCGTAGCTTCGTTTGAACCTCTGAGCTTCTAGGATGTGTGCTAAAAGCACATCGTTTAGTGTGGAGACGGTTAAAGAGGTTAGTGCGAGGGATTAGAATTGTATAACATCTATCTAATATTAAAGAGACAGCTGCGGTGCAGGAGTTAATCCTGTGCTATGGGGCAGGAGCGATGATGATTCCTCTCTGGAGGCCGTGGGGAGATCCAGGCTGGATTTATGGCTCTGAGGGTGTATCGTGGCGGGAGCAGCCCGTGCCGGGCCTGCCTGGACTGATCAACAAACACCCCCCACCCCTTCCCAAACTCACTGTGGCAGGTGTTTTCAGTAAATGGCTGTGAGTCCAGGCACAGAGCCCAATATACGCTACCAGAGCCAGGTGTCAACACCTCCCTCTAGCTCTCTCTCCTTTAATATTTTACAAGATTGCCAAAACCATGCCAATAAAATTTACTAACTATCTATCTATCTAGTTTTCTAGATTACGTGTGAGTTTAGATTCTTATGAATTGTCGTCTGTGATCTTCATGTACCATTTCGGACGGGATTAACATTTGTGTTTATTACAGAGGTGAGAGGGTCTGTTTTGTACATCTGTGCGTCACAGAGATCACGCATTCTGTATTTATTTATATCTATATTAAAATATATTAAACGTGCGTGTGGTAAGAGCATCTACCGCATATCGCGTTGGCCAAAACACACAAGGAAACGTGTTGTGAAAAATAATATCACCATCCGAATAAGGCTTATGATTATTTGACCCATTTTACAATATTGTCAAAATGATAAAAATAAAAATAGTAATGCTATTAAAAATATACAATGCTGCATAATAAACTAAATAAACAAACAAAAATAAGAAAATATAGATAAACAAAAAGTAAAATTTTATATAATTAAACAAAAATGCTTAATGGCAAATGCTCTTGTTGCTAATATGTTTGTTAATACTGGAATTCTTTTTCTTAATAATTTTTAAAATATTGTTGTGGTGAATCCTTCTGGTTTAAAGATGAATTCTTCTCTGGCTAAAACAGATGGCTAAAATTACTGTGCTGAAGTTTTTGGAATCATTTAAATTGGCCCCTTTTTCGGAAAATGTAATATTAACTGGAAGTCAAGATCGTAAAGGAGTTGTTCAGTTTCAGAATGAAAATTCTGTCATCATTTACTCACCATCCACTTGTCCCATTCCTTTATGAGTTTCTGGTAACACTTAACAGAGAACACTTATTAACTATCAACTACAACATTTCCCTCAGTAAATGTATCATTTCTGTTTATAAGGTACTTGTTAAATTGAGGTAATGAGTAGGATTAGGATATTTGCTTAATTATCACTAAGAAATGTGTAATATTCCAGTAACATGCATGCTAATAAGCAATAAAGTAAAGTATTACTGAGTCTTTCTTCTGTTAAACACCAAAAAAAGATACTTTGAAAAATGTTGGATCTGAACGATTAATGAGCACCATTAACTTCCATAGTAGAAATAAATGTATAAAATAAGCACAGTTCATGTGCTCATACCCTTCACTTAGTTTATACAAGTTCATATTTTCAATTCAAAATTAAATGCAACCTGATTTATGAAAAATGGTTCATATCACTGTTGGTAGTAGCCTGGCTTCGGCGACTTTAAAACTTATAGGAGCTTAATCTGGCCGAGCTACCTTACTAGACGCCTTCTGGGAGGCGGGCTTAACCTGCACCCATCAGATGCCTCTGTATTAGGGATGTGCATCTCCATAACTGAGGCCGATGCGATACGCATCTCGATGCATAGCCAACGATACGATACATGA
>JAUCNO010000710.1:10424307-10439704 GCA_032353835.1 Enteromius viviparus | reverse complement strand
TATATATATATATATATATTTATTTATTTTTACCATAATTAGTCTTAAAACAAAAATAACTAAAAATAATGTTTTTAAAAATTAATGTAAATAAATTATTTAAATAATTTAACATCCATCTTGTCATTAATTCCCAAAATTAAAAAAAGTTAACCAAGAAACCAAGAAACTCAAGGAGTTCTTGGAGTTTATCTTAAGAACTTTTTTCCAGAAAGCTTTTTCCAGTCTATTAGTTTAAAATCTACATGAAATTTCATTAAAAAGACTAAATTTCAGACACTTTGTGACAGTTGTTATTAACATTCATCACTGCATACTGTTTCACTCCCTGTTTTGAAATAGCAGTCAGTAGCCTATAGTGTTTACTGTGTGGTATTCAGTAAGTAGTCAGTTAGTATTCCTCTCCAAACATAAGCTTGGCTTGGGGAGGAACAGACACTTGCTTTTGGTCTGTTTGTGTTTGTGTGTTGCTTGGCTGTGAGTTGCGAATTATGTATTAGTCGCAGGACAGCCTGCTGTTTCCTGCGAGATGGCGATAATTGCAGAGAGGTCAGACTATGATTACAGGCTGCCTGATGCTCTGATGTGTCTTCGTCTTTCTCTGGCCGTGTGTCAGTAGTTGCTCAAGTGGCTGAGAGCCTCTGGACATTCCTTTGTAAAGATGGGTGTGTGTGTAGTGTTTTGTTCTTTTACATGCCGTTTCGTCTCCTCACTTTAGTCTCTTAGTCTTGTATAGCCAGACCTCTGACCGAATGGTAAAAGGTCTGGTTCTTATTGCAGCTTATTCTGGTAAAGAACCCCTCATTTAGACAGAAAGATTCAAGTGACTGACATGTAAAATGAGTGGTCACAGTTGGTTTTGTTTTTATTTGCCGATTTATCTGTGGTAGATTTTTACACAATAAAATAATTGCCATTTTACAAATATTTTGAAATACTGATGCTAAAGTACAAACAAGTTTGTAGCAAAGAAGAGAGTTTTGATTTTTGATTTTACTAGTACTCGTTGTTTCAACCTAGTTTTCAAGTTTGCCTATTAAAAAAGGTTAACTTAAAATTAAGACGCTCAAGTCTGAGACAATTTAATTTAGTTTTCTCAGCAATTATAGTAAATGCTTTTGTCATGATCAACATTTTAACCATGTTAACAAATGTATTGTAATAAGTACATTTAATAATACACTGTAAAAAAAAATCTGTAAAATCTCTGGTAAAAAAAAAGAGCCAGCTGTGGTTGCCTAGCCTGAGCCCGCCCTACTTCCTGTGACGCTACATTCATTTCGCGAGCAAAGTTAGTCTGGCCAAGCTGCAGTTTTAGAGCATTTCAGATTCCCCCCCCAAAAAGTGGGAACCAATGAGAAACAAGCTCCCGTAGATTCGTCCAGTAGTATACAGAGGCATCTTAAGGTTAAGGTTAAGCCCGCCTCCCAGAAGGCGGGTAGTAAGGTAGCTTTGCCAGACTAAAGCTCCTGTGAGCTTTATAGTCGTGGAAGCCAGGCTAGTGGTTACCTTAATTTGACCACAAAAAATGGTTTAACGGTTTTAAGTTAAATTTACAGTTAAATACAGTTAATTTTATTTACAAAAATAATGTTAATATACTAACCTATTAAAGTACTAAAATACTAAAATACTCAACATGCAGGGGGGAAATGAGAAAGTCACATGATGAACCAAAGCCCATCACAAGCAGCTTAAACTGAAATGTGCAATAAACATTCATTTAACAACATTAAAAAAACATCAAATTCAAGCTAATTTTGAAATGCAATGCAGGGATTTCTGGGAATTTCAGTTTATAGTTATTTTATATACCACATTTGCCCCCCCCCCCCAAAGGCAAAATAAGTGCAGAGTCTTCACATTTTATCTGGGTGAGTTTATCAGTTGAGACACACTGCTGATGATACGGTTCAGCTTGTGAAACTTTATGGTATTCCATCAAATTTAGTGATCAGTAGTTACATAGTGTACTTGTTCCTTGCAGAAACTGCTTGTCTCTACATTTATAGGAGGCTGTAACTATAATGTGAATTAGGACCTAACCAGTAAAGCATAGTAAAATCAGTGTACTAGCTGCAATCATTGGCTTTACGGAGAGATCACAGGCAGCTGCACAGGATCTTGTCATGGGCCTTTTACAGAGGTCATTACACGGTCATTACATGATTTGATTTCAATTCTGATTAGTTGAACAAACTTTTTTTTTTTTTTTTGATTACCAGCTTACATCTTTTGAAAGATGACCCATATCTGATAGCTGCATTTACATTTTACTCTTGGTGAAACTACCCAAGGTTTATATACTGATCCATAAACTGTGTTACCAGGTCTGCAAAATAAAGCCAGCCCAGGTCATTTGATTGGCAGGTGATCTGAAAAATCATAATACCAAATCTGCCATTTTGTCTGAAAACTGATTTACTTTGGTTGACCTAAAACATTTAGTTTTAATTTTGTTTTAAATGAAATACCTTCTGATGTTCATTCATGTTTATTTTTTGATTTAGGTAATTAGGACTCTTAAAATGGGTTTGGTGGTGGGATTTTGTGAAGGGTGCCAAGATAAGAATTGAGAATAAGCAAGCCAAGAGCGACCACCACTGTGTCCTTGAGCGAGACACTTAACCCCGGGTTTCTCCAGGCCTTCTGATGCTTCAGTAAGCTCACAGTACTGCTTTATGGCAACATTGTGTAATTATTGCGGAAAAAATCCATCAGTCTTTGTCAAGTGGTTAAACATCATGAAAAAAAAATGCTATATGCTAGATCTGAAGCTACGTCTCCTCAAGAGAATCACAGCTTAACATGGCTCAAAGTCAACAAAGCAATGTTACAAAGTCAACATACAATGTTGCCAAAGCATACAAATTCGTATGGGACTGAAATATATAAATCATTTTATTAAAGGCTCAACATAATAAAATATAGGTAAAACGTCTGTATGTACTGTTTATAAGTGCACATATTTTGCATGACCGTATTCTACATCCCCCCAGATAGCACATGTACGTCTGCAAGATGTCTGTTAAAGATCTCTTTATCTGGAAAGCGTCTGCTGTTTACAAACGTCTGGCAGACGTCTTTCAGATGTTAGTTTAACTTACATTCTAAGTTATAAACATCTTAATGACATCTTAAAGACATCTAATAGACGTCTAATTGACATCTAAAAGTAGACGTCCAATAGACGTATTGCAGATGAGCAAACTACCTAAAAAATATTTCTTGCAGATGTAAATGCAGACATCAAATAGACGTCGCCTAGATGTACATGTGCTCTCAGGGTCTACTCCTACCCAATAGCTTAACAACTACCTTAATAACTATTAATAAGCAGCAAATTAGGAGTTTATTGAGTAAATAAGCTAATAGCTAATAGTGATAAATTAGTCTCCAAGCTAAAGTGTGACCTAAGTAGTAAATACTGCTGCTTTTATGCTACATTCAGTCAAATTGTCTGCTAGCTGTTTTGTCCTTTAGTCTTACAGAGTCACATGTCTATAAGTCTATAAGGATGCGTGGGGTCCCCTGACAGGTATGGCGCTGTTATAAAAGAGTAAATATGTATGTGGATATATGTTTCAGCAGATACTGACAGTCACATTGACAGGTGGGATGTGTTTGGAAAGCGAGAGCTTACTGGCATGCAAGTGTGTCCATATATACACACTCACATAGATCCCAGGCAGTGTTTGGGACACACTTATACTGCCACTGAACAGATGGCCTCGTAATGAACACTCGTATGAAGTCCCTCAATTCTTTATCATCAGTTTACCACATGGCTGCAGTTACTTTCATTTATATTCTGCCTTTTAGTTGAATCGTGTCTCTTTAGGTGGACTGTTAAAGTAATGAACTGGATACTGCATTCAGTTTCATTAAAAAAATCGGACCTGGGATGGATTGGACCGTGAGCCGTACTTGTGTTTAGGCAGCGCTGTCTCACAGCAATTTGTACATATTTTACGAGGTGGCTAATTGTATGATCTCACTCGTACAACTTCACATGATTTTTGCTAAATTGCATGTATTTTACGAAATGTAAAATTTGTCTAGACATGGTCTAGCCAAATCGGACAAAATCGTAAGAGTGATGTCATACGAATTTGGTCATTCGGTCACTCGTCACTGCTAAATCGTATGCATTTTACTAATAAGTCGTATGAATTTGTCCAAATAACCTACACCTAATTCTTCTTGTAAACCTACCTGTCACTGGGGTCTAGATACATTATATAAAATAATACAAGTGAGGTTGTGAAAATTGGTTTGAATTAGCCAAACAACAACATAAAAATTACTTATAAATCTATCATCACTGCACAAAAATTCACATTACATAACACAGAAATTAATTCTAAAATGAATTATAATAAATATCATTATAAAATGGATAGTTTAAACTGAGCAACTATAATAAGAAATCTGTGAAAAAGTGAAATATGTGTTAATATAAGACACTTTTAATAACAAAGTTAGCAATTTTCACATTTATGCCATTAAATAACCATTTAGGGTTTTCTAGAAAACTTTTGAAAAGTTCTTAAAAGAGCCCTTTTTTAAAGTAAACATAATTTTAAAGAACAATTTTCCACTATAAAGAACCTTTTTGTGCAAATGGAAATATTCCCTCTTTGTTTAAAAGCATAGTAGTTGATTAAGAACATTTATTTTTATGTTTAAGAACATCATCACAGTAAAGTACATTTGTATCAAAATGATTCCATGAATGTTAACTGTTCTTCATAGAACCTTCCATAACTGTTAAGATACTTATTGTAAAAAGATTTACTGTTATGCTAGTGGAATGCCAGTAACTTACTGTAAATGTATATTTATCAAATTTATTGGCAACAGTTTGTTCAAAGATAAATGAACATTAAACATTAAAAAGTCTTTATCTTTACAGAATAAAACTATTAAAAACAGCCTCATGCAAAGCATTCTGGGAGCCAGAAATCTTTATCAATCTTTTTTCTGATATTGGTTCCCAGAAATGCTTTGCATGAGGCTGTTATTTTATTTATTTTTTCCTTTAAACTTTTTAATATTTAATGTTCATTTATCTTTGAACAAACTGTTGCCCGCAAATAACATAAATTTAAATCTACAGTAAGTTACTGGCATCCAGCTGCAAGTAATACTGTATCTTTACAGTATATTTTTACAGTGGTATTGTACAAAATATTACTTTAAGTCAAAACATTTAAATTTTCAAGGCATAAGAATGTAAAAATGTAAGATATTTAGTGGTGAGCAAACTTATATGTTTAAGATATTTAGTGGTGAGATTAAACTCTCTCTGGGACTTATGGGCCATCCTGATTGTTGAGCCCTGGGAATTTTATCAATATAAACAATATAGCAACAGCATTGCATGATATATGCTGTCATCATGCCATCCCAAAAACTAGCTCCTGTTAGCTTGCAATGCCAAGGTCACGGGTTTGATTTCCCAGGGAATCACACATACTGCTAAAAAATGTATGCACTCGTGCTTTGGATATAAATATCTGGCAGATTAATAAATGCAAATGTAATGCGTGAAGGTGAGCTGCATGTGTTTGCAGCATGTGACATCTGTGTCTCTCACCTGAACATGTAACGGTTGTTTTATGTGACAGCGTGTGTGTGTTTGAAGACGTGCTGCTCTGAAACACTGCTATAACTGTGAGTGATTTTATGAGCGTGCCAGAACACCCCGCCAACTCACGGTTTCCCGGCGGGCCGGGCGGCCGTTCCAGCACGCTCCATCTGGGGAGAGTGTGCGTCATGTGTTGTGTAAATCAGTGTGCCTTTACAGTATGTGGCGTGTGTGTGTGTGCGTGTATAATGATCACACAGCATTTTGTGATCTTACAATCAACAATCCCCATTCAGGGCTGCAACAGTGACCAAAAAATTAATAGATAAATAAGTAATATTAAACAACAACAAACAGTTCTGCAATGTCCATTTCACAAATGAATGACTTTCTTTTAAGTGAGTCATTTGATCACTTTGAATCAGTGTAACAACTGACTCACGCAACTATGAATCATTTTCATATAACAGTGACTTTAAGCATAAATACTGACATGTTAAGATGACAGTTTGTGGTTAAGGATACAAATTCATAACAGACTTTGTTGTAATATATTTACAGTATTTAGTGGATAAAATATTACAATTTCTTTTTAGCTCATTTAAGATTGCACTGACTATAAAGAAGAACGGCAGAAATAAGTGTGCAAAATGGTTGACAAAGCAGAAATTCATATCTAAAATACATCACGGCTGTAAGTTGATTTAAAATAATTTAATTAATAATTAATATTTGCAGTGAAAGCTTCCATTTAAATATTTTTAAAGACTTTCCTCTAGCATCTAGCTATATATATATACATATATAAATTTGGTCTTTAATGTGTGGTCACATTAGTGATATTCCCAACACAGTCTTACAACCAATTCATACGTATTATACGAGGTGGCAAATTTTGTACGATTTGTCTAAAACCCCTGTGACTGGTACAGTAGGTGTAGGGCTGGCGATATTTATTGTACGATATATTATGCGCAACTCGTCAGTAAAGCCGGTTCTTTGATTAGCGGTAAATCGCTAGATGCGCATAATATATCATAAGATATATATCGCCAAGCCCTAGTTAGGTGTAGGTCATTCGTGCAAATTCATACGAATTGGCAACTTGTAAAATAAATACAATTTAGCAAATTGAGTAAGGTCATACAAATTTGTACGAATTAGCCACCTCGTAAAATATGTAAGAATTGCCATGAGATCCGGCTCAAATTTAGTAATAGTTTATCCAAATCTTTGTAGATTTTTCAATCATAAAAAAAAACTCCTGATCGCGCAGATACCTTTTGAAATTACAGTATTTCAACTGTAAAATTTTGTCATGCATATATAATCTGGAAGCATATAAATGTTAGCACTCCCTCGGTCTATTATTTATCTTACAGTCAATAGCAGTCCATAAAGCAGGCTTTGCCACTGAGTCACAAAACATGTTCTTACATTGTGTCTGTCGTATTTTTTTTAAATGTTGCATTAAATTTCTGGTCTAAGTACATATTTGTATTAGTATTAGTATTATTAACTCATGCCTAATAATTGATGGCCTAAAACAATCCGTTGCCTTCTAAATGTTTAATTGTAGGATCCAGCGACTGCCTAGTCGTGCTTAGTCTGAAACCCTGCTGACTGATGGGCTTGAAAGAATAATCTTTTTTTGGGGCTTATAATGCAGCACTGTTATCGTTCCCAGTATTGTGGCAATTTTATGCAAGTGGTTAAGAGCTTTATGAAAATCCTTTGTGTGTATGTGACTGTGCTCTCTCATCTGTAAATAATATACAGCAGCTTTATAAAGACGCTGTGTAGTTTAAAGGTGGCGTCTCACTTGGCGACTCAGAATAACCTGATTTTAGAATGTGATATCAAATCCACCAAATGCTTTTGCTGAAATCTCGCCCTCTTCTGTCAGAGATCTGTCACATTTACCAATTAAGAATGAAAAATGGGGGTGACAGACTAAACGCCTGCCTCTGACGTTTCTCTCCCATATACTGTATCACAGACTGCAGAAAAAGAGCTGCTGTATTACGCGAAAATTAACAGCTGAAATAAACCGAAGCGTATTGTCCTAGAAAGTACGTTCATGTACAGCTTCATTTTAGATTTTCAGACTTTTCATTAAAACTCTGTTTTATTAAGAACATTTTTTCAGTTTAATCTTTACACCAGTAGATATAGTCCCTGTGAAGGCTCTGTGAGTTCTTGGAATGCTAGTGTGTGATATTATGAATATCAAACTCAAAATGGCCCATTATATAACAATCTGTAAATTCTTATTCTCTCTCTCTCACACACACACACACACACACACACACAAATTGGGTTTCTATGTTTTATGTAGATACCCCATATGCAAAATAGTTTTGATACTTTATAAACTTATGTTTTACTCATATTACTATCCTTGTGGGTATATTTGGTCCCAATGATGTAGGGAACCACACACACACTTAGTACACAAATGTATTTCATCGGGACTGTAACTCTATTTTGATCAGTAAACACCCAGAGCCAGAACTTTCTGTTATATAAATTATACATAACCAGTAGCTCTTGGTAAAGTTGCGGCTTTTAGTTTCGGCGATTTAGTGGAGGTGTCTATTTACCATTTGAGTTCTCATCACATTTGCTGCTTTTTTCACGTCAGCACATCTTAGAAGGTTTAGTTTTGCTCAGTAGCCTTATATTACCCTGAGCACTCATCCTGCCGCTCCGAAGACACTTCTGACTTGACATGAAAGGCGGCTAAAACATGTTGTTCTGCTTTGCTGTGTGAGAAAGCTTGTAGAAATGCTTACATCCCCCTCACCACTCATTCTGCTCTCCATCTGATATTCCCTAGATCCACACCAGTCCTCTTGCCTTCCTTCCAACTCCTCTGTCAACACTGAGCCAGGCCAGCTGACATGTTTTATGGGAATAAAGCCTCCATGTAAAAGAAGCTCAGCTAATACATGCTAAGCCACACCTTCAAAGCTCTGCATTTACTGTAATGCCTGTGTAGGGAAACTGAGCTTCATTTAAGATAAATGGTGCCAGCTCTGTGAGAAATCATCTGGAAAATATATATTTTTAAGGCCTGGGTAAGAGAATTGAAGAAATAAAGTTTTCTGGAGATCTAGAGAGAGCTTGTACCTTAGGCCATGTCCGCACTAATATGTTTTTTGTTTGAAAAC
Organism: Enteromius viviparus; assembly: GCA_032353835.1. Taxonomy (NCBI): domain Eukaryota; kingdom Metazoa; phylum Chordata; class Actinopteri; order Cypriniformes; family Cyprinidae; genus Enteromius; species Enteromius viviparus. The sequence goes on along the minus strand of JAUCNO010000710.1, from coordinate 10,430,941 downwards.
GCATCTTTTTCTCTCTTGCATTTTAGTCATATGATCCAATCATGTGACCAATTCAACTGATGGTGGACGGCATTGTACAGCAGTTGTTTTGTCAGTTTGTACATGCTCCAGATAGCTTTTCTTTAAAGAAGACTTAATGTAAGTAAATAAATGGCAGGTGGTAATGACGCAGATCGAATCGTCCTACGTTTCACGCATGCGCATTACAGGAACTTAAGCGTTTTCAGTCATTTCACTGTGGATGATCAACTCTTCAGAAACGATTAAAAACGATAGTGTGGACGCGGAGCGTTTTTAGACGAAAGTGCCGTTTTCAAATTTATCCGGATTAGTGTAGACGTAGCCTTAGTCATTCATTTGCAAGTCGATTTTACAAGCGAATAAAATCTTTGTGATTATATTGTAGTCAGGAACTTTACATGTGCTTTGGTATTTTAAATACATGTACTTCTTTAAAGGATGACATTGTGCTTTAATATATACATATATCGTGACATGCATAATTATCACATTATACAGGTGAATTATTGTGGTAAATGGTGAAATCACCCTACCGTGTGCAGTGTTGTGGGGCAACTTACTTTTTAAAGTCATTTTTGCATTATGTTACATTATGCTGTGTTATGTTACATAATGTTACGTTGTTTACGTTATGTTACGCTACGCTAGGTTACGTTGTGTTATGTTGTTGCATTTCTTTAAAATTACTTTCTGTCACTTGGGTTAAACTTGCTTGATTGTTTTTAATTACAAAAAACTAAACTAAAGTTATATTTGTAGCAACTTTGTCTTCGGGTGAAGGAAGTGCCTCTGCACTTTACTCAACATGAGGACTGAAGAATCAGTGACTAAATAGGAAAACAACTGGCATTACTTACTCGAAAAAGCAACTTCAATATTTTCTTGAAAATGGAAAAAGTAATGCATTACTTTACTAGTTACTTGAAAAAAGTAATCTGATTACATAAATTAAGTTACTTGTATTGAGTTACCCCAACATTGGATGTGAGTGTACATCAGATGTTGTTCATATGCCTTGGTCATATGCCTTCATATGCCTAAGTTGTTTGGTAAATGGAAAATAGATGGACCCTTCTGCTAAAAAGAATACTGCATTTGATTGTTGATTCAACTTTGTTCTAAAACTGTGAAGCTGCATCACTGCTTGTTGGGGAAAAATGTGTTTGTGTGTTGTCTTTTAAATCTTGATGCTTTGATAGCAGTAGCAACCTCTGTCCTCAAGCACAGAGTCCAGATGTACAGCATCTGTGTTTTGCTTTCTCGCCGTCTCGAAGGACATCGGCTAGAAACCTGTTCATTCTCAAAAAAGAAACTGTACAAACATACAATAAAAATAGCTGAAAAGATTTCACAAGACACACAGTGTGAGGCCATGTTGACGTCAAAGTAGAAATCTGACAACTTGTAAAGATTTTGTCGAAGCCTGTTGTTGAGATTTAAATTACTTTAAATTGTGTGTACTCCACACTCCTAGTGTACTCCTCCAGAGCAAAATATCTCAACAATGTCCCTGTTTTATAACAGATTCTGTCGTTTTAATTTCTCACAGGCTTAACCAAAAGCAGTTTTTACAAGCAGCACTGCTTTATGTTTCTCTTCATCCGCTCCTCTTCCAACTGCCATGACCTTCTATCTCATCTACAAATTGCAGGAAACACTCCTAAATTTGCTCATCCTCCACTGAAGGCCCTGTTCGGGCAGATGTTTAACAGACATTAGAATGGCATTCCATGAATGACCAGCATCTGTCCAAAGGCAAGCATAACTCAAGTTTAATGCAGGTTCTGGCAGATGCAACTCATGTTTGGTGAGCTGATTGACCTTTAGTTAGTCACAAGACAATGGATAGATACATACATGTTCTAAAACGCTTCAAAATCATGGAGAATTTGGTAATTGAGTGTATAAAACCAAAATATGATTGTTCCTAGTGCAAGAATGATTAGCAATCATAGTTAGCCCCTGCTTGTAGATGTCATAACTACATAACTGTGCACCTAAAAAGCCATTTCTTCATTCCTTAGAAATCTATTGTCATGAAATAATTTCTTATTTCATTACATTTAAGTATTTTTTCACCTGTGAAAGTAGAAAACCCATTTGCAAAGATGGCAACTTGCAGGTGACATACTTTTAAGGGTCCTGCACCATCCATTGAGGTAAATGGGAATGCTAACGGATACCTCTCTAGGTATTATAGACCTTGCAAGAAACCTTGACTATAAGTGAAGTGTAGGAGGACAAACTAAAGCAGGACGTTACTGTTCTTTGTCGTACTGGGACTCTGATTTATGTGGATACGACAACACAGTATACCAAGCCTCTCTCAAACTGATGAACGAGCCGGCGGGGCCAAAGACAACCAGAGAGAGAGAGGCATTTGTAAAGGAAAAGGACTTTAAAAGTTGAAGGGTGATAAGAAGGAGGAGGAGAAGGGAGGTGAGAGGGGAGGACAGGAATGGGAGATGCAGGCAATTACAAAGGAACGGTGTAGAGGAAAGGAAAACTGAGCAATGGAGTTGTGGAAGAAAAAGACACATGGAAGAAGTGAAAAGAGGAAACATAAAGACATTGAAAAGTAAATCAACCGTGACGACGGAAGAGCTCACAAGAGTAGTGTAGAGTAGATTTATACAGCACTGCTCCATGTATCATACATTATCCATACAACAGCCTCTTTGGAGATCCTTACTTGTAATAAAAACTAAAGTGACTGGTACTGTGTTAATGTGGCTGCTTGTACGCTCAAGTAAATCTCATGAAGAACATGTCTCGATTTAAAAATAAAAAAAAAAGGAAGCCTATGTTTTGAGATGTGAATTTTTGTGCAGTCTAAAATGAAATTTCTGTCATCATTTACCCTCAAGATGGCTTTTTTTTTGTATAACACAAGAGAAGGTATTTTAAAGAATGTTGGTAGTCAAACAGCCACTGATTCCCATACTATATTTTCATAAAATGGAAATTAAGGGCTACTGAATAAATGGTAACAGAATTTTCCTGTTTGGTGGAACTTTGTCTTTAAGACTTGTTTCAGAGATATCTTGAAGCATGTTGCCAATATTAAGTGACATTTGTGCACCAGCAATTTTAAAATTGGGTTAGTTCTGTGCCCCACCATTGAACATTTTACATTTATTCAGGTCTATGTTAATGATGATTATTTATTAATGAGTGATTATGGACAAATGAGATTTTGCATGACTCAGAAGAAGTAGAAACCAAGTATTAAACATAACCATGCTGCTTATTGTTCCTAGTTAGAAGTTTTAATCCAGACTTTAATTTCAATAGATACGATTTACTGAGTGTTTAGAACACATAATTGTACACTAATAAGTATTTGATGAGAAAATGTACTTAATTGGCATGAAAATAATCTCATAATGTGAACACGTCTTAAAAATCGTAATGATCTTCATCTGATTTCTGCAGTGATTTCTTTGTTTTGGGGAAAAACATGACCCAGACAGGATTTGTGAGATTCACCCACTCAGTCTAGCTTAATCCAGCTATATATGCACAGCGGTGCAAACCGTCTGGTTGTCCATGGTTACCTGTTTTCTTGAGCTTATTGGTCGCACAGCTGAAAAAGACCACCCAGTTTTTGACTGCAGGGGGACCTTTGATGTGGTGAGGGTAAATGTGTGGGCCATGGGTTTGAAGCCCTCTTAAAACACACTCGCACACTTTAACAGCCTCCAGAGTGGCGTCAGTATATGTAGTCAAAGGCTTGTGTTACACTCGACTCACTATTTCTGCACACATTCGGATCATGTGGTCAGTTTATTGGAAGAGAAATAAGTATGCAATCTGGACATTACACTAATAGTCTGTTTTTCAATTAAACTCAGGAGTAAAAACAGCAACGGTATTTCCGTGGAGGCTCCCACACTGTTGCTGTACCTCGACTCTAGAGACTCTGGGCCTCTAAACATGACATTCATTCTCACCCCCGCATGCAATGAGAAACCAACGGATTGAGCAACAGCAACCGAAACAAACCAGATCCGTTAAAAATCCCCGTACTTTTTCCCATACTAGTCATGTAAAGTCCCGTTTGGGTGGAATAAGTGGCTGGATATGGGAGCTCTATTGAATGTGATGACTCAAGCCCAGCTCAGTTCAAACAGATGGCAGCTCTTAACAATGGATCAGAGACAGATAGATCTCTGTGTTCTTGGAGCCCCAACCGAGAACCCACACCACCTACACTGCTCTACAGCCGTGCTTGCAGCTTCAGCCATGCCTGTGAGAAACGTATCTGACAGCAGTTTACAGTATTCATCTCATCTCCAGAGCTGTGGTTGTTCGGAGTGAGCATGATGGTCTTTAACAAAGGATTTGGGTACTTGGCATTTCTTTTACTTAACATTCTTATCCTCACATCATCAAAACCTTGCTCTGGGATAGTTTCATCTTTAATTTCTCTGCTAACTGTGCCTTGAGTCGGTTGTATGTTTGGGTATTCCATTGAATCCATTGGCACCTGGTATTAATGTTTGGGCAATACAGTCAACCAAAACTCCCCACAACCACAGTAAAGGACTGTGTTTACCTGTCAATCCATGGCGCTTAGATAAAAGATAGCATGTTATTTTTGATTGTTCAAAACCAGTGCTTCTGCCAGTTATTTGTCTTTGAATTGTGTTTTTGTTTAATCTCGTTGATTCTGCTCACTGACAATTTACCTAATAGTATTTTGACACCCCGGGTTTCCAGTTGTTGAAAAACACATCGAATGGAAGCCATCGAGCAAACTGAGTCAGAGATAAATGAGTCATTCAATTTAAGTTGTGTAAGGCTCATCGCTCTCCATTGTCATTAGTGCTCGTTCCTAGTGTGTGTCCTCAATCTGGCAACATGCATGAATGTCAGGTCTGAGTAGGAGGGAATGGGAGAGACAAGACTTACCAATATTTTAAATCGGGACTGCAGTACCTATTTCAACCACTAGCTGTTAATATTACATACGGAGCATGCATGGTTTGTGCGTGGTTTAACAGCGACACAACTATCCAAGGGTAAAAGATGTAGAAGACTCCACACAGCACACAATGACACAGGACTCACTGTCATACTAAATAATATGCAGTTCTTTATTCAGTAATACTTCAATGTACCGTAATCTCAAGACTGCGGTGCACAACAATAAAAATCGGCACAACTCAACGCATAGGACTAATTTCATTGTGATGAGATAATATCGCTGCGTTGCGTCTTGTTTTTATTTCTCATGTGTTGTGCTTATTGCATTGCGTTACAGCTTTGCTGCGTCCGAAATCACTTACTTCCCTGCTATATAGTACGCGAAAAATTCGAAATTCAGTATGCGAGAAGTACCCGGATGACCTACTCCTTCCGGCCGAATTCTGTAGCAAGCATACCATGGACACTTTCCTATCCCATAAGGCTCCGGGAGAGGAGGCGTCATATTTAAAAAATGACGGAAAGTGGAAACGCGGCTCATTTTAAGTGTAAGCACCTCAGGAAGAAAGCGTTGTTTGTTGTGATTAAATTACACTTGTTTAACACACTCTAAATAAACGGATGACTTATTGGAAGTTTAAATTGTTGCGCTGTTGTGACGACGCGTGACACGTGACAACATCAATATGGCGGATGTAGTACGTCCGAATTCCATTCATACTAGGCCTACTCACATTCATAGCCTACTATATAGAACGTACCGTTTTAACGGTCGAGTAGTACGTTCGGTTTTAAATGTAGTACCTACTTAAGCAGTATGCGATTTCGGACGCAGCAGTACTGTTTTAACGGTCGAGTATGTTCAATTTTAAATGTAGTACGTAGTATGTATGCGATTTCGGACGCAGCAATTCTGAACTTTGTCGCGTCGCTGGACACGCCGACATTCGGTCACCAACGGCCGCTGTAGCCCTTGTCGCCGGATATCGCCAGCTCTCCATTGAAATAAAGGGGATTACGTCGCTTTGTCGCTGCTAGTGTGAACGAGGCCTTAGTACTACGTGATTCAGTCAGGAGCATACAGGGATTTTACTTTTGTTGCTTGATTAAAATGACTTTGACGATATCAACTAAATTGGGTCCCTTTAAAACCGAATACACGCGAATGCATGTTACCTGCCGTTTACATTCACGTAATACGTAATCGACTCTGTTTACCTGAATGCTAGTCAAAACAGACAATATGAAATCATTTTGTGTATAATTTTACATTCAAGAGTAACTTACTCACGCTGTGTGATACGTGTGTATGTGTTTCAGTGTCTGCTCTCAGAAACCGGACTGAATTGAGTTCTCTCTTCAATCTCCAAACTTATCCATATAACAGTTACCTGCTCTTCTCTTAATCCCACATATTGAGATTTTTGAACGTTTTATGAGACGTGCATCAAGTGTATAGCTTAAAAATACAGTTCATGTACACATCTAACCTCCGAACCACGCAGCACATTCTTTCTGAAATAATCTCTTCCCAATCGTCCCTCCATAACATTTTCGTCTCGTTTTTATTAGTTTACGAAAATGTCAATAGTTCCCTTTCGACATTACACTCGTACTGCGTCTGATAAGACGCTATGGGAAAACTCCTCTTTTTCCCCTAAACTGAAGCCTATTTTAAAAACGC
>JAUCNO010000710.1:10411065-10424207 GCA_032353835.1 Enteromius viviparus | reverse complement strand
CCATTCATACTACTCACATTCATACTATATAGTACCTACTGTTTTAACGGTCGAGTAGTACATTCGGTTTTAAATGTCGTACCTACTGAAGCAGTATGCGATTTCGGACGCAGCACTTGTTTCCATTGTGTTGCGGAGATTTTGTAGTGTTGTGCACTACTGGGCCACCATACAAGACTTTTGATAGTGCAGCAAAGCACCAATTTTTATTTGTTTAGTAATAAAGAAATAACTTACAAGCAGTGATTGTTTTTTGCTTTTTTTCTATTTTTATTAGTATTTTTGTTTCATATTAACACAGTATTTTACTGTAAATACAGTGCAAAACCAAATGCATAAATTCAAGATTTTGAGACACGCCAAATATTTTCTGCCACCTATTTATATTCTTTCATGACAATCTGTTTCTCAGTATACTGCAGATGGATTTTAGTGTTATTTATTTATTTATTGAATTCACACTAGAGTACCTGTACTTCATTTTGAATGTGTATCATATGTTGTCAGTCCAGTAGTGAGAAAGAGTGTGTCTCATTAGTCAAAGAGCCTGAAATAAGCTTTCTGGGTTTGAGCAGCTCTCTGAAATAATTTTCCATATCAGCACCACTGCACAGGCCCTGTGGGGGAAGAAATCGGATTTTCTCTCCGTTGTGCCAATGGGAAGCATCATGGGAAAGGGGAGCAGATTGGATTGTAGGGAGATGGGCTGACGCAGCTGTGGGCGGCTCTTTATATGTGTGAGAGTTTGAGGATGTGCTGGATGAGGCGGAACACAATCTAAATTTTGTGTCACTGTAAAAGGAATTCTGGGTCTAGGTGAATAATGTTGAGAGCTGAGAGGCAAAACTATTTTTATATCTCCATATTAGAATATTTTCTGGGCCGGTGTATTTCGTATGCTTTTGTACAATAGTGTGAATAACAGAAAAAAGACAAAGTAACGTCAAATCCAAAGCAAGTTTTTGTCCTACCCAGTCGTGACAGGACAAGCATAATTTTAGCTTGGTTTCTATCTTTTTAACAGTAAAATCTTTCAGGTCCATCTGCTGTGCATAACAGCACATTAAACATCAGATCATCATCTGACTGGCTGTGATGTTGTCACTTCACACAGCATTTTTAGTGAGGATAAAATATATATATATATGTATTTGATGCTTGAATTTTCAACTTAAACTATACTATCTGTTAGTAATTGTAATAGGATTGTTTGAACTGTTTAAATTATTAGCATCCATACGGCTGTGATTACATATATGCATAGGCATATAGACATGATCAAATTTTAACTTCCTATGGCAAAACTAGTTCTGTCAGAATACCTCTTTAGAGAATTTGTGCTACTGGTGTAGACAGCTCCATTGATAATAATTCGATCCTTCTAGTTTCGTTGCGCTATGTTTTTCCCTGTCAGCATAGATGGGATGCTAGCTGGTAGAGAAGAGCGGAATTTAATAAAGTGAGAGTGGGATGAAAGAATAACAAGAGGTGTTTGGAGAGAAAACAGTGTGTAGCAGGAGTCCACTCTTCTCTGCGCCAAATGGCAGGAATCTGGCGTGAATCGCGGCTCCTGTGAGGTGATGTATGTAGTAAAGCTTTCGGGAGGTTGAGAGTGAACTGAAATGGGTTTAGTTGGCTTCTTCTATACATATTATGGCCAATGGCTGCTGTGTCTTAGCAGTTAAATAGAATTTATTAGAATAGTTAATCTGAAATGTATTCAACTGTTCATCTTCATATCAAAGCATGTATGTGTTCTTCTTTCTATACCAAGATTATTGAGTTATTTCCACCCATGCTCTTTTCTATTCAACATAGACAGTTTGTGAAAGTGTATCAAGTTTAAAAAAGAATGTACCTTAAAAGTAGTCCATACAACTCTTAGTATTTCAGCTTACAACTACGTGATTGTTTTTCAACATTGTGTTGAGACCAGGCATCGTTCTTTTGCTAGCTGTGAGTAAAAATTCTGATGAAGCAACTGTCAGAAAAGCTCACAAACTCATAAGTAATCTGTTATTGTAAACTTACTGACAATAATACTTGTTTGCACTTAATTCATTAGGACGCTTTCGATGCATAAACAAGAGTTCAGACAGGTTTTTGGAAAGTTTGCATGTTTGAGGGAAAAATTAAAGTAACTAAAAAGTGTGGAGAGAGCGACTTACTGATGGCACTGCATGTATACTACGGTTAAGAATACAGCACCGTAACACAGCATCTAGCTAAATCCAGCATTAAGTGGATTTCTGGTGTAAATGTAAATGCAGTCACTGTAGTAATAGTTAATTAACAACATTTTTGTTCATAATAAATGCCAAAAATGAGGATACATTAGCATTATTTAGTTTATTAGGTTCATTTGTTTACTTGCAAAATACATTTTTGAAATGAAACGTCTTTCACACTTACAGTCTTTGATATCTTCAACACTCGCAAAGTTGGATGAACTCTCCCTGTGTGTCTGAGTGCACTTGTGTGTGCAATTTGGAAAAAGAGGAATAAAAAAAAATACCAGAATAAACTTTCTCCTCTATTCTGTTGATGAATTTGCAAATTTGGAACAACTTACTCACCATGGTAACAAAGAATGACTCAGCACTAACCTAACCTAACCCTAACTCTTTCCTTGTAATAATAATAAAGCAAATTTAGCGAGCCTTTCTGGGGAGCGAGCCGGGAGAACGGCGAACTTCGAACCGTAGCCTAGTACATGGAACCCTAGCGTGGGCAAGAGTTCGGCGTTCGGCTCGTTCACCGGATGCACAAAAGCGGGATGCGGGGAAATGAAAGCTGGGAGAATTTTTTTTGTGAAGGGGAGAGTTTTGATTGGCCGTGAATAAACAAGGGATGATTAAAGCAAATACAAGTAAAACACATGCAAGCAAGCATTGGCAGGGAAAATCAAATAAATATGAACTGGCCTTATTTTTCTGAAATGTAAGTTATTGAATATTAACTTCTTGTTTGTTGAACTACTGTAGACGCAGTGTATTATTTTGTTGTTGTACTGAAAATCTTCTAAGCTTTGTGCTATGGCTGATACTAACAAGTATTTACATTTGATTTGTGAGATTGAAAAGCCACTGCAACTGTAGATTGATCCAAATAGACTGGTTTACACGCACAATCCCGTACATCCTGATTTTGCTGAGTTCAACGTGTTCCTGGGTCAACATATATTGGGGAACAACATATACAGTATCTCAACACTTAAACCTAACTTTACCCATCAGTAATGCCCAAAATCATTTCATGATATTTTACTGACACTGCTTTACAAGCACCAAACAATGATTGTAAGCCTAAACTTCACAAAAGGTTCTTCAGGTGATTGGCTATTCACAATGTTGTTCAATCACTTCAATCACTTTTATTCATATAGCGCTTTTAACAATACAGATTGTAGCAAAGCCTTATCAAACATTATCAAATAGGAGAATAGAGTGATGGTAATGTATAATGACGAGATTAAACTGTTTATTTATCAAATTCAGAGACAGTCTCTGTAATCAAAACGACGATAATCACTAGAAATTAGGTGTCCAATAAAGATGTTGACCCAGGGACAAATGCTATGCTCCTATGCTCTTCTTGAAAACTATCATTGTTTGAGAAAGGCTAGACTTCCTGCCATGGTCCTGTTGTTTACCATTCCTGTTAAACGTGTCCTCTGCAGAGCTTGACACACAGACAGCCATCCATTAGCCTGTTTGCCTGAGGTTCTAACCCCTATCAATGAACGATCCATGTGCAAATAAACCTTTAGAAATTAAGCTTCTTTTTTTTTTAAGCTGAACCCTAGTGCACCCTAGGGTGAGGTTGACACACAGCGGGTATTAACGCACATGTTCCTACAATGTATTTATCAATACTGACAGCTGATTTGCTTTATATTTCATTTCTTTCACACTCAGTTCATATAAGTTCAGCTGAAAGCTATTTAGCCTCTCTTCTCTAAGCTCTAACCATTGCTGATCGTTTAAAGCTTAGTTCTCTTAAAAACAAAAGTTCATGATTTACTCAATGCATTAAAAACAACAGGAACATTTTGATTTACACAGCTGTTTTCCATACCACAATGCAAAATCATGATGAAAGCACCTTAACGACTATATTCCGTTTCATGTTTGTGGATAATCTGAAATCATTACTTATTGAACCTCCATAGCAATCTTCTTACTTAATGCATGATAACCAGTTGTGTTAAGCCTCATTGAAGTCAAACTTGCCAGGACGTGTCCGTAAATGCACCATGTTTCGATATGCCTGTATATTGTGTTAACAAGTAGATGCACTTGCTATTTGAAGAGTTTTCAACCCACATTGAGACTTGTGTTGACTTACTGAGGTTTAGTTTGATTTATCCCCATCTTGTTGGCTCAATGAAAGCAAACAATCAGTGTTCAAAACTCTCATTAGTTTTGGTGTCAGTTCAGTTTACATTAGACAAGAAATCTTGGACAAGAAATACTTGTCACACCACCCTCTTTGATTTTGAGTTTCGTGGCTAACCACCAAGCCACTGTACAAACACTGGCTGCCACCTCACATACACACAACCTCGAATTCACCACTTCCTCTGCCCTTATCGTTTTGTCACTTTTTTCACTTTATCCTACTCTTCTCTAAGTAAACACCATTCGTTCTCTCTCTCTTTCTCCATTCGTCAACACCCACTGACGGACCACATCCATACTCTGCTGACAAGAACGCAGCGAGCGTGGAGTGTCGGAAGCATGTGCAACCAATACTCTTCTCTCTCTCTCTTTTTTTCCACGTGCTTTCCTCCTCTTCCCACATTAGTACTGGAAGCACTCCAGCTTGACTCACTTTGGTACTGGTCAGACCGGGACCGCTGTCTGACCGGCCCCCTCCAATTTACATGCTCACCCACTCACCAACTCACACACACACGCACTCATCCAGATTGGCCCCTGAGGGTCCCTCCACTTCCCGCTCCACATGTCCCTCCAGCATTGTGAAATAGGAGCGCCATCCCAGTTGTCTACAAACCAATAGGAATGTTTGGCTACCAATTCTTCTAATGTTTTCAAGATGGCTTTGACTCTTATAAGGAAATCCCCCCAGTTTAGTAGCCATTTGAAATTCCTGCTCCTTTTTTACAGCGAGGAAGTGTTTTCCGAGTCACCAGTCGTGCGCCCCAGTCATTCCGAGGCTAGGGAGTTTGGAGGAGCGTTTATGGTGTTAGCTGTCGGTACGCGAGGATCATACGAGGTGCCGTAGCTCTTATGAGATTCTGAGGTTCTGCTTTCTTGAGCTGCACATCTAACATCTGTTTTCTATAAACGATAAAGAACGGAGGACTCGAGTTACCCTTACGGGATGTTTTTACTGGGTAAGTCAAAGTCAGACTGTTTCCCCACTGCTAAAATACTTTTTTCCCTTCTATTCCGACCACTGTAGCCTGTCGCGTGCGGTGTACGCTGTGGTTACTGAACCAGGACAACTGTTTCTTTAGGACTCTAACTTAGTCATTAGGCACTTTAATTTACTACCAGAGGGCTGATTTATACCTAATTTCCTCTTCACTTATTATTCCATTATTTGGAATTCCATTCTTGTGGACTGTAGCTGCTTTCTTAGATGTCAGTCAGTCTACAGAGGGATAAGCAGTAAAAAAGTGTGTGCATGTCTCTGCTTTCAACAGTGATGTGGTATGGTTAATATGAGCAATCCAAGCAGTGAGTCCAAACTGACGATGTCATGTCTAAGTGTTACTTACCGCCTTTGACACAAGCCTATGATCAGTTATTGCCCTCTTAGGCTTCACTCCACCAATAGAAGACAAACTGCTTGACTTTCATCAGATCAGTGTAAAAGAGCAAGTTACCAACACCCCAGACCGGCTCAGCCCACAGAGCGTCTGGTTTGGATGAGGCCATGCTGTTCTCACTCATCTTTCCCGTTCTTGCCATCCCCATGACAACAGCACCATCAGACGCCTCCCTCTGAGCTGACTAGGAGCTGAATGAATCTTCCTGCCTCCGTTAACGGGTGGCAGGGCCATGGCATCCACTGTGGCGGCACATGAGATCCAGTGTGTACACATAGGAAGTGCCAGGACCCCGCTGGTTTTTACAAGCCTGTGGGTGTATGTGTGGTTCCTGGGGATTCAAAGATTCGCTTATTCCTGTGTTGGCAGTCCATCCATGCTTTTCAGATATAATGGGATTTTTTATATTTTTATGGTATAATAGGATTAATCTTTGCTGTTACGGATCAACGGCAATTATGATGCACATGACCTGGATGTTTCTTAAGCTTTCAAGGTAGAACCAGTCTGGCATGACCGAAGATGTAAACAGTGTCGGGTCAGGGAAAAAAAAAAGTACAGCTCTTAGCTTGAGTAGAGCCTCGTCTTGCTTTTAATAACCTGCTAAATAAACCCCTGGTCTGTGTTCCACTCCAGAGCTCGTTTTCATTGGCGTCCACCCCTGGTCGTGTGTTTTTACACCTCTACCCAGCAGCTCAGGTGCTATTACTTGAATAGGAAATTTGCATTGCGTTACAAATGATTTTAATTTGAACACGTAGCTGTAAACAAGTGGGGTTATGCTGATTTAGGGTTATTTAGTTCATGTGAATGGGTGGGGCATGGGGAGTGGGAAAGTCTCTGTCCCGTCTTTCATCTGCCCAATGACTTGGTAGGGCCAACATTTGTCTAGTTGGATTCTATGAAGGGCAGAACAGAGAGTGGGTGGCTGTCTAAAGTTTGTAATTACAATACTCCTCCTGTTAGCTCCCAAGAAGGCCACTTCCATTTCCCTCCACCTCCAGTTTCCTGGATGCTTATCTGTCATGGGATAAAATGCTAAGTGTACATAAGTGTTTTTGTCCTTTGTTCTTCTGCGATCACACTTGATTGCCTTTGACATTGGAGTGGCTTTGTTTTGCCCTGTTGCGTTGAGTTAGAGTGAGACGTCTGTGTTCCGTTGAGTTAGAGTGAGACGTCTGTGTTCCGTTGAGTTAGAGTGAGACGTCTGTGTTCCGTCAGCATCATACTTGCACTGTTCATATGTTTTGTTTGGAGCCTCGCCTGTTCGGTTTTGTGTGTTTGGCTGTGTATGATTGAAATATTAGCTCATAAACTTGGTGTATTGAACATTTTTTGTGGGGCTGCAAATATTTGCACAGTTCACTGTGGTAATCAATGATGTCTTGTGTATTGTGCACCAAATAAAACAGGTATATAATAATAAAACAAATATTCAAATATATGCAATACTTTTAATTATTAGCAAAGGTCTGGTCCACAAAGACATGATTCGACTCTCATTATTCTCATCCATTCACTGTGTTTTCCTGTCTTTGGCTTGAGATGTTGGGATTGGCTTTAACATCCCCATCTGGCATATCCAATACCACAACTTCAGAAGATACTAGTCATGAGATCTACAAGTGGAAAACTGGGAGTAAAATTAAAATAATGCTCAATCAGTGTGTCTTTCTCTGTCTGTCCGGGGTGTTGCTCTGACTGATCAATTACTCATCTTTGTCTAGCTGGCAAATGCAAGGGTTGATATAATTCTAGCAGCTATTATGAATAGAGGCAAACAGGGTCATAGTTAGAGCTCAGAAAGGACCATAAAATGTCCTTGCGTAATTATGATGCAGTCTAAGGCCAAGACTGCAAGATTTACGAAGCCAGACTGAAGATGTAGAGTCAAAGGTTAAAATGCTGATTTACTAAGGCTTTAAATTCTGTATAAAGCGTTTGCTTGTTTAGGTCAGGCTTGTCAGGATCTCATCATGCTGATATTCTCACCAAATAAGTGTTTTTGCACATTCTTTGGACCCACAGAGAAAACATGATGTTCTGGATGGTGTCAAACCGATGCTGTAAGTCTGAGGTCGAAATGCAGCTGATTGTTCTTTTGGATTCTTCATATACAGTACAGAGCATGTGAGAATAAGAGTGGAGGATGGTGGGAAATTCCAGCAGGACAGAAGAAGGTGCCACGGTGGAGAAGGCTGCTGACTAAAATGAAGAGAAAAAGAGAGTTGGGTTCAGGGAGCAATGAGTGAGGCCGTGAGAGTGAACGACAAAAAAAGAGAAAAGGGTATCGGAGAAAAGGGGAGGAAATATTGGGAAGGGAATTCACAGGAGAGAGTAAAAGAAAGGGTGGGCATTCATCTGTGAGATGAGATATCTGTCCAGTGATGACTTGACGTATCTCTGATGTCCCAGGGCTAAACTATATTATGTATGTGTGTGTGCTGAATGGGTGGTGTCCACTCCTGGTTGTGGAGAATGAATGGATTTGGCAGACATTACCAGCTTACCTCTGAGCTGATCAGACATGCTTTGAGGGCACAAGCAAGTCAATTTGATATTTGTTGCTTAAAAAAGGAACCCAATAACTTAAAACACAAACCAACTTACAGACCTTTTACTACATAGAAAGTGGATTGTTTGAGGCACTTTGTAGTAAAGAAAGAAGACATCCTTGCGTACAATTGTATTCTATGTTCCTATTATTTCAGATTTATGTTCCATTAAACATTGAGTAAAGAGCAAAATTGGTTGCTGGCTCTTGGCCAGAATATTCAACAATGTGGACTAGAACAGCGTTTCCCAACCATGTTCCTGGAGGTACACCAACAATACGCATTTCAGATGTATCAATTATCTGACCCATTCATTTCAGGTCTTGAGAGTTTCTACTGAGCTGATGGATTGAATCATGTGTGTTTGATTAGGAAGAGTTCATAAATGTGCGGTGTTGGTGCGCCTCCAGGAGTAGGGTCGAAAATCAAATTCCAAACAAGCTCCAAAAGTAAACCAAGAGTGTACAGACAGTAGGAATTGCATTATAAAGTCTTTGTATCTTTATGCTCAGATATGTCAGCACACCTAACCACGGCTTAAAGAGCAGAGAGCAAAGAGCCGAATTAATATTTCAACGTTTCTGTTCCGCATTAAACAATGCGTTCTGAAAACGGTTTTCTAGAAAAAAATACTGGTAATAACATTATAAAAAAAAAGAATATATTTATTATATATATTACATATATTATACATATATGTGTGTGTGTTTGTTTGTCTTTTAATAACATGTCTGACGTAATATTTACAAATGATTAGACCAGTTTGCATGTTCGTGTTATTTTGTACATCATTTGTCTTAAAACCGAAAGTAAAGCAATAAAATTTGTTAAAAGCGCGCTAATTAAAGATTTTCTTGTTTAATAATTTACTTGAGGTAAATAGCCGTTTAAGCGGAATAATGTACAGTATTGTCTTCCACCTTTGTATTATGACCTAACCATCCTTTCCGTCTTTACACAGGCAGTGGACTGATGGGCAACTCCTCAGCCTCCTTCATGGGGACGTTCCTGGCCAGCAGTCTAGGCTCACCTCCCTCACACCCACCACACCCCTCCAGACCACCGTCCTCTCCCTCCTCCCCTCCATATCGTGGGGGTCCTCACTCCAGCGCCTCTCAGATCTGGTTCCCCCACTCACATGAAGGTAAGATTGCTCCGTTCCACTCACCTGCTCATCTGTCTGTCTGGATTTGTGTCCATCCATGTGTTTTTGCCTCTGGACTTTCTCATCAAGAGGAAGCAGCTCTCTCTTTTTTTATGCACTGTGAAATGTGCCGCCCCAGTGGTTTTCGGCAGTGCAGAAAGGGGACAAAAGTTCAGCCAAAGAATCTTGTGGTCTGTGATGTGCATCAACAAGAATTTATGCGCACAACGTGCAAACTCAGACACACACGAAACATTGGAGGACGAACAAGCTAAATGGTCAACAGCATCGCAGCTGTTGTGTAAAAGCCAGTGTGGCTTTTCTCACTATGCCTTATAGTAGCTTGGCCCGAGCCACACCCGGCACCCCAGCCTGCCAAATCAAGAGCCGGCCTTCTCCAGCACTGGCTCCAGATCCCTACAGATGACAGACTCCTACAGCTCCACAGAGAGAGCAATATAGAGAGAGACGGCAAGAGTAGGAGATGCCCAGGCATGCCCAATGGCACTTATTCACACATAAATCCCCTCCGGGCCACGTCTAAATGTGCCAAAGTGTCATAAACCATTAGGAGTTCATCCGTGTGTTGTTTGTGTAATCCTCAAACTCAGCCTCTCTGAGCGCAGCACTATCCCCATGCCTCTTATCACTATAGCCCAGTCTATTTTCACTCTTTTCTTCACATACCCTCCCTTCTCGTATGGTGAAAGACAACCCTGTCCCATTTGAAGTTCACACTTGAAAGAGGTGTGTGGAGATGACTTACCTTTTTGAGCCTATCAGTTGTCCATTTCGAAGATTGAATCAAAACAAGTCGAGTTCAGTTTTGAGACTTAAAGACAGGGTGCCATAAACCTTAAAAAACGAAGTAAAATACAAAAACTTGTTAATATAGAAGTCTGGTAAACTGTAGGCAGCCCGTTAAGGCCTGTGAACCCTGACTCCAGGAAATTACACAAAGCCAGAACACAATTTTTTTTAAACCCTCATTTTTATGTGCAATATGCATCAGATGGTCTGTAGGTGTTACTTTTAAGGCTAGGATTCAAAACATGACTACCCAGAAATTGCCCATATGTGCAATTTGAGAAACACGCACTACCTGCATGGTCATGTGAAGATAAAAACCCAGAGATGTTAGTATGTTCCTTTGGCCAATGGCACATCGCTCATGTTCGCAAAGAAGCCGGACAGTTTTAATATGAATGATGATGATAATGGTTACGTAAGTAATAAGGCTGATTAGGAGTGGGATTATGATAGCAAGCTATTATCTCTATTGCAGTTTAATTGTGCAGAACGTGGTGTGAAAGTGATTGAATCCTGGCTTGCCGTCAGCATCATTCAGCTCTCTCCTCTATAAGATAATTGCAAATTGTCTTTTCTTCAGTTTGCATAAAAAAGCAAGTGATCAAAATGAGAAGCACAATTACCCAGCCTATTCTATGCACCCTGTGGGACAGTCTCCCGCCAGCAGCAGCAACATAAGCATATCTGCAAGAGTACTTTGGAGATATCCTAAAACTCCTTGTGCCTCAACGTCTGGGAACAGTTTATTATGGCGTTCAGTGAAACGGAATAAATTGTGTAGCACTGTTATTGTACTAAAAACATTTTCATTTTTTCCCCCCAGTATAAGTTCTTGACAAGCAAATTGAGTGTAATTTCTTTTTTATAGGATATATCTTTAAATCTATTCATGCATATCTTGTATTGCACACAAGCATAAACATAAATCTAACAAAATGTAAATATGACATATAAATTTGCAGCAGCTCTTTAATCACAGTTTTATGAATCTTAAAACTACAATTGTCTTAGAGACAAATAACCATGCCGTAGTTGGCAATCGCATTTTGCATGAGATACATTGCATTAGCTGTTGTAAATCAAAGTGCTATTTTTGATCTGGTATTACATCAGTGAGAATAAACATTTAACTTCGGCAGAACTGCCCTGGGTTCCGATGGGACTTCACTCTCAAAGGAGTTGGTTGCAACGGTATTAATCTACTGATGCACGACCAAATAATGTCATAACAGTGCGTATGAATTTAGTAGCATACGTTCAGCCCATATACAACAACTACTGTATATTCAATTTCTTGTAGAAGCGGGAAAATGAAATACAGAAAAGACAAGGAAAGCCCTGCAGGCACATTGCCAGTTGGTCTATGTCCAAATTACAGCTTTAACTGTGCCAAACAGGGGCTGCCGTCCTATGCTTTCTTCTACCCCATTTTTTAAATACAATGTTCTTATGGCAGATCTGGTGCTTGGATGTTTAAATATTGGAAGTTTCTACACTGACTTGAGAACCAAACATAACAATCCCAACCTGAAGACATATTTTAATACCTAAAGTAATTGTTATGTTATAATAAGCTTCTGCATTATTTAACTTGTTGTATTGCCAAATTACATTTCTATGTTGGTTATAATGATAAAATTGTTGGACCTGATGTTGCCTAATGTTAATACCCATTTTGGGCCATTTTCTTTTTTTTGGCAAAGAATCACCTTTTTTATGGTAAAAACAGTTGCAGATTGGATACCAGGTCCCTGGTGGTGGAAGAAGGGCTTATGTCTCTTTATAGCCCTCATGCATCACTTGTTTCATCTCTCTCAATCCAATCAAGTCTTTTCTCTGTCGGCAGAATGCTGGCTGTCCTCTCCCCCCCTCCTGCATCGCCAGGCTCCATCACTTCCTTTCAATTAGCAGTCCTGATGAGTACCATTCACCTCCTACCATCCTCCTCTGTCTATCCTCTCCACCCTCTGCCATTTTTGTACTGCTCTGTCACTTCTTCTCAATTTGCAATCTCGACAGGCAGCTTTATCTGCCCCTCTCTGTCTCTCCTTAAACAATTTACTCTGGGCTATTTACAGATGCGTGCTTGTATGCGCTGTCATGAGCAGACATAGGAAGAACGATCGGCTGTTTGTGTGAACAGGAAGATTGAGAGATAGGATTAGCAGGAATGTGCAAATTGCGTACCATTAGCATTTGTAGACGTTCAAGCTCTCTTCAAAGAATCTGTCCGCGTGATAACAGCTTTATTGTCTGGGAAAATTAGACAATTCTATAAAGTGCTTTTCAACTGGTTTGAGCAAAAAATGGCTGTTATTTAATTCAGGAGTTCATGAAATTTGAAATTTGCCACAACCCACAAGCTGGTAAAATGAAATTTGAATCTGAATGACAGGAAGAAGGATTTAATGAATTGTAACTAAAAGACATTCAGCAAAATCACTAGGTTCTGCACAGTCAGAATAATTAAGAAAGACAGTAGAATCATTCAGCACTATAAATGCACACCACATTGTTTTATACAGTAATAAATTCTGACATAATTCTTTTTAGAGGGGCCGTGGAAGGGGGGTTTGGGGGGGCGGTGTAAGTTAGCATGGATTATTTTAAAATACATTTGAAAATATTACAAAATATACAAAAATAATATGTGTATAGTTAAAAATGTTAATCATAATATTGTTTCTAGATATTTAATGAACAATAGCAGTTGCAATGTATTTATACTACTTCTGGGGGACTGAACTGATTAAAACAATAATATGTCAAGTCAAGTCAAGTCACTTTTATTTATATAGCGCTTTTAACAATACAGATTGTAGCAAAGCACTGAACA
>JAUCNO010000710.1:10394004-10410965 GCA_032353835.1 Enteromius viviparus | reverse complement strand
CCATCTGATCTGGATACGGACTGAGGAACAGAATAAGAGAGAGACAGACTAATATTAGCATAGATGCCATTCTTTTTTTTTTTTTCAAAGTAATGAGTACATCATGTGTTAAGGGGAGTGTTCTCGGTTCCGGCTGATCTAATTAATGTAGCCTAGCAATCCTTTAACGAATTTGATTAATAAATGTGTATCAGTTTGTTATGTGTAAGCCAGAGTAAAGAGATGTGTCTTTAATATAGATTTAACTGACAGAGTGTGCCTGCCTCCCGAACAGTATTAGGTAAAACAGTAAATTGTTCCAGAGTTTGGCTGCTAAATAAGAAAAAGATCTACCACCCGCAGTAGATTTTGATATTATAGGTATTATAAAATGGCCTGAGTTTTGAGAACGCAGCAGACGTGGCAGACTATAATGTGATAATATATGATCCATATTAAAATATTGGAACAAATATAATTGTTTCCAAATGTATTATGGCCCTGGTATGTACTGTAAGGGTACAGTTAGCCTTTAGCTCTTTTTATTTTTGCTGATTTGGAGAAAAGCTTCCAAAGTTTTCCCTGTAAATATTCTGCAATAAGCTGCAGTAGCATCCTGCTCAGATAATAGCAGTTCTGCATGTGCTGAGTGAGCTGGTGTCAATCACTTACAGACAGCTACCGTCTCTGTGAGTGCAACAGTGTTAGCAGCATTAATGTCAGCACTAAGCAGTAAAACCTGCCTCATCTGGCCTGCTGGCACAGCACCTTCCCTTGTCCTGGTCAGATTAACGGCTGAATGTGCAGTGCAATGCCCAGCGGTGTGTGCTCACCTGCCCTGAGAGGCCTCTGCCTACCACCGAGCAACCAGCCACTATCGGGCGCAACCAGACGTCACTGTGAAACAGGATTACGCTGCCAAGTGTCACGCACAGAAATACAAAAGACACCAGAGAAACATCCGAAGACTGATTTGCATAACGCAAGCTTGTATCACACTTTTGCATAACCCACAGAAGTAATGTATTGTTCAAAGAGAGCCTTATTTTTTCCATTCTTAAATGAATTGGCATAAATGAATGTGCTTATTAATGCTGACAGGCAGTGTGAATAAAAATGGAGCTTGCAATTATCACTTTCCTCTGTGCATTTAAAAAAAATGGAGCCGCTATATAAAGGAAGAGGGTTTTATGTTCTTCAGTCTGAAATGCATTATACAGAGAGTTTATGCAAAAAAATTAATTAATTAATTACTTATGTCATCCCAAACCTGTCCAGTTTCTATGGAAAACATAAAAGATATTTGGATCATTTGATATTCTGTTTTTGCCCATACAATAAAACTCAGTGTGTCCGAAAAAAAGAAATATAAAAAAAAGAAAAATGAACTGTCATAACTATTACATAACTACTATGAACTATATTCATTACTATTGTTATTTTTTCAGGGTAATTTATAGAAGGTAAAAGAAAGTGTAAAAGGAGAAGAAATCAATCAATCAGTCAATCAATCAAATTGACAGAAAAATAACTGAGTGGCTTTGGTAATTATAACTTCATCCTACAGTATTTCCACTTATAAACATAGTACTATCCAGGTTGCTGCAGGTTAACTGTTTTTGGTAGATCAGGAAATATTTTCTTTTTCTCAGTAATGTAATGTACTTTGAAAAATGTCATAAATATCACTCTTGTGTAAGTATTTGAAATGTCACAGTCAATCAGAGCACTATAATTGTCCCAGAAAGTTATGAGGCATACATTTATCACATATTTAAAGGTTAAGGTCTTTTCCTTCACTAAGCTTCAAAGGCTTGTGCTTGAAAGGTGTTTGGTTTTCTTGTAAATTCTTTCCCCATGGCTTTGTTGTGTTAGTCACAGATTTTGGAGAGTCGAGACAGCTGAAATAAAGTTGATCCTTGGCCTTCTTCTCGAATCACCACATGTTCTGGTGTGACGACTCTTTGCTTATTGTTTTACTGTGTTATCTTTTACCTCAGCACTGGGAACTTGTGAGATTAGCACGGTGAGAACCATATGTTCAGGAGACTGACTTCATCCATTACTTGAATCCCCAGGACTGAACTTGTCTTCTTGTTTGCATTGCAAACCCAAATAGGAATGGCAAATATGACATCCAAAGCCTGTGGTTATTGGTGAATATGGAACACCAGCTGCATTGGAACGGGGGGATTAGATCCGGACCAAAATGCTTACGGCCAAAAGAAATGTGGCTCAGTGATTATTGTCTTGTTATCAGAGCTTTCCTTGCCTTATTGCTCACTCTCTTCCTGTTCCTTTCATTTATTCTGTTGCTACTGTATTTTATGTAATGTAATTTTATCTTTCAAGACATTTTCACTAATATAATGACTTTATTTTTTCTTTTCCTTTTTTTTACAGCAGTCCCAGGGTATCCTCGCTTCTCAGGGAGTCTAGCCCACACCTTTCTTCCCATTAGCCATTTGGATCACCATGCCAACAGTGGGGTCCTTTATGGACAGCATCGTTTCTATGATACACAAAAAGGTGGGCAAAATTATGTTTTGGAATTGACATCTCTGAGTATTCCGTAAACTGTTATAATGATGAAGTTGCAAGTTTAAAATTCAGCTCTGCTTCTCTGTTGTACTCTCTAAAAATGATAGTTCTGGCATAGTTCCATAAATTCACCCTCAAGGAAAGCTTAAGTTGGCACTAGTTTAAATGATTAACAACCCTATCTGATCTACTTTACAGAGAACTTCTATTTAAGAAGCCTTCCGTCCCAGCCCCCACTCATCTCAGCCAATCACAACATCCAGCCAATGTCAAGGACAGGATCGGGACAACCCCAGGGCTCATGCAGCAGGGACAGAGATGCAGGAAGTGGAATGAATCTACAAAAGGGTCTAAAAGAGCCTATCTTAGAAAGAGGTGTTGTTTCAGCAGCAAAGGACAAAGACAGGCCTAGTAATAAACATGATTCTAAAGACAGACATCACCAACAACTGCCCCATCATCACTCCCATCAACCTCAGCTTCACCCACAACATCCAGCCACTATGGAAGAGATGAACGGTAGGGGGCACAAAGCCACTCTGCCTATGGAGTATAAGGGGCATCCACAGAGCATGGGAAAGCCTCTTAGTGCCTGTCTGCTCAATGGAAAGATGCTAAATGGGGACCATGGAACAGGGGCAAAAGTCTCCATGGCTACTTGTGGTGGGGATGGGGTGGGTAGAGGTAATGTAGGGTCCAATAATGTTCAAAACAGACATGTGGGTGGTGGCACTAATGGGCGCTGTGGTAAAGAGGTGATAAGTGGGGAGATGCGGATCAGTGAACAGCCTCCTACAGATTGTCTGGAGAGAGGTCAGGCACTGCAGCATTCTTTGCCCTACTCTGTGCCTCCTCCACTGCCCATGGCTGCTGGAGGGGGGCATCCAAGTGGCTTCCACTGTCTGCAGCTCCATCCTGGTCACCCCCATCACCCACACCAAAACCGGCACTCACACCATCACCCTGACTTTTTCTGCCCTCCACCGCCAGCCCCTATGGGAAATCCTTCCTTACATGATAAAGGAATCAACAGTGGTGGCTGCAGAGACCCCAAAGTGACTGGAGCCACATTTATTCCATCTGTTAGCCACCTTGGGGAGAAAACCGGAGGCCCCTTCCAGATGGGCAGCTCTGAGTGCCAGGGGGTTGGGGGTGGAGGAAACAGTGTCAAGGACAAGGCCATGGAAAAGACTGGCAATGGGGGGCATCATGGTAACTGGCCCAGGAAACAACAGCATCAACCTCCGACCCAGCAGCAGCATCCCTACAGAAAAGCTGAAAAAGCCCCTGACTGGATGCACAACCACAACCACCACCATCATCTACAGCAACAACAACAGCAGCAGCAGCAGCAGCAGCAAAGTCATTCCCAGCAACACCAGACTGTGCGCTCCCGCAGTGCTGATTGCATCAACACTATGGAAACAGACATGTTCAGATCTACACTGACTCAAGAGACAAAGACTGTTCATCCACTACCCAACCAAACCAACACCAATTCCCAGCCCTACAGAGACTGCTCACACTCCGGGCCTCCGACCATTCCCTCACCTCTTGCTGGGAAGACCATGACCCAGCACACGGGTGGAGGAGGACATGGAAGCTGCTCTATGCAACGAGATGGACAGAAGGTTGCCCGAATTCGCCACCAACAGCACAGTAGGGCTGTCCCCGATACCACTGGTACAGACATGGCCCAGGTTAATGGGAACCAGGAGATGAAGCGAAAGATGGAAATGTCTCCTTATGGCTACAACAACAATGTGCAGCATCATCCACATCAGCAGACATCAGTGCCACCTTGGGCAATGCAACCTCATCACATCCACTCTGAAGAGAACCAGCACAAAGCTTACATGGAACCCAACAGTGGAGCTGCCAACAACAGACCGCCCACACAACAGCAGCACCAGACTGCAGGAATGGGTCCTCCTCATCCTCCCCCGCTTCATCCAGCTCCTCCTCAAAACCAGCAGGAGGTCACAGGCTCACAGGGAGAGAACAGTGCCATGAAGAACCTTCTGAAGTACAGCAACCAGCAGCCTCTCCTTCTGTCCCAGAAGAGCCCATTTGGAGGGCTTGGGAACCTCAAAACAGCTGCTAATGGCACCAGCTGCTCTATACAGGGAGGCAAGCAGACCCTACCCTCGAGGAAAGGCCAAGGCCATGAAAGCGAGCGAGCTGATTGTGGTGGACGTGGCCGAGAGATAGGAGATGTCCCACATGTAGAGGGGGAGGTGCGACAGCCTCCGGTAGGGATTGCAGTTGCTGTGGCAAGACAGAGAGAACCTACATGCCAAGCATCAGGCAGCCATCCCAGCAGCCGACAGGGGCGGGTGCACTCTACCATGAAAGGTAAGCTTGACCTTTGATCTGTCAGGGCCATCCTAAACAAACAATGGGCAGGGATTCAGAGTAGTTTGTTTATTCGTGACCTCTGGAAGACTTCACTGATGAAACATAAATAGCAGAACTTGCCAAGACCCAAAGTGGAAACAGCTTTTCCCTCTTACAGCTGAAAATGCCGGTGCAGGGAGAGAAAGAGCACATGCCACTGTAGAAAAAGCCTGCTCAACGGCTGTTTGCATGTTGAGTGCCAAAGAAAGTGAGAGTGGCATTTGAGAGAAAATCACTGATGTAAATTTGTTAACCATTTTGTAGGCACTCCACGCTCCATGTATCCTTCAGATTTAACTGGAGAGGAGGAGAGGAAAAGGATGAGCGTAGAACACATGGGCCACCGGTGCCTAGAGAGAGAACGAGACGTGTATATCAGGTGAATGATCCAC
The DNA here is from genome assembly GCA_032353835.1 of Enteromius viviparus. NCBI lineage: Eukaryota > Metazoa > Chordata > Actinopteri > Cypriniformes > Cyprinidae > Enteromius > Enteromius viviparus. The sequence goes on along the minus strand of JAUCNO010000710.1, from coordinate 10,405,656 downwards.
CCCTCACACACTTGTTTGGACTTGTAACACATGTTCAAGCTCTGACCTTTCTCCTGTCTCCGATCTGGCTTTGCAGGGATAACAAGGAAAGGGTGGAATTTGCACACATCCATCCCTCAAACAGTTGCCATGGTGACCTCACCTCTCACATCATGGTGCCAGGTGGCACTTCCATGCAGTCGGGCCAATTAGGAGACCCAGCTGCACATACACACTCTGCTCACCACCACTGGATGCCACGTACAGGAAGTCCCTCCCTCTGGATGACAGGTCACTCCTACGGTCAGTAATGCTGAGTATAGAATAGAGTCTTCAGTCTTTTTCTTGTTTGCTTTTTGGTCATTGTGATGTGTTCCTTTATGCTAATAAATTTGTTTTCAAAATGAACTTAAATCCTTAAAGTTGTCTTATGTTTTGTAGGTATCGGCCACACAGCTCTGCATCAGAATCTCCCTCCTGGGTTTTCTGCAGCCATGCCTGCCCCTCTTCAGCCAGTTCTACCCCTGCCCCAGGACCCCTCCACCCAACTGGTGGTGCTGCCCAGTGAGCCTGCCACACATCCGGCTACTCACCTTGGTGAGTATACCATGGTGTTTTCTGACTAGTATTCTCATTTCCTCCCATATCCTCAATTTATTTGCCCTGCTGTGCCTGACCCATTTGTCAGATTTAGCATTCATTCTTTTTGTTAGGCACACAGCAGCTCTCATGGGTTTCTACCTGAAGATTTTACTCTCAGGTTGTCAAGCCTGAAAAATTATGCTCTATAACAGTTATTCCACTGAAGTTTCAAGGATATAAGTTCACTTTACACGACTCGTAACTTGTAACTGATGCTCTAATAGTGGGATCATTTCCAAAACATACTTTGTCTAGGAAGGAATGAAAGAGAGCGGCTATGAATAACAACCAGTAAAATTGTTAAGATGAAAAAGCAGAAACGTGCAAGAGGAGAACACACAATATACACAAACAGTTTCTTGTCAACCACCTGCTCCACCCCCACATGGTCTTGGTCAGGATGCTTTCACCTCCCCCCTCAAAGCTATTGCCATATGCGCTCTAAAACACTCTGACGTAAGGATACCTCTGAGCCTTATGCATCTACAAAGGCCTATGCTCTGCAAACAGGCTGTGAAATCTAATTATCTTCATGTCTTCGAAGGCAGACTTCCTTCCGTGCTCCACAGGAGTTCCAGCTGAAAGGGGAAGTGCATCCACATAAGCCTTCCCGCGGGAAACATTAGTAAAGCTGGGTTAATGTTCCAGAGCAAAGGTCCGTGATGCGTCAAGGCAAGCGCAGGGGAGGGAGAAGAGAGGTCAGGCTGAACATGCACATTAATGATGCTATGTGAAATGGGAAGAGTAGAAAAACACATCTGACTTGCGGAGGCAGGGGCTGATGTGTCACTGTAGATGTGCACGGCTGGATTTCTGTTCCTGCCAGGGGAACGGCAGGAGTTTATCCCTGACATGGGAACTAAGAAGTCGCCTAGACTACATGCTGTATGGGTCCACTGTGGTTTTCAGCGAAGGGGGTTTTTCAAGGGAGTGAATATAGTTTGTCAAATGTCAAGCTTCTCATGCTAATATTGATTCTAATGGGAACTGCTTCCTTTTCTTCACTTTTATCTTAATCAAATAATTATTATTCAAAGCATGTATCATTCTGTGCTCACATAGCTGTAAATTTGGGTTGGAGACTTCCAGTGTGAGAAAAATTGAGGGAGGAATGTTGTAAGTGTAAGAAAAAGAAAGTGGTGAACAGGGAGCAAGACACCGAAAAGAGCGTGGGAGTGCTGGTTGAAGGGTCTCTCTCTCCTGTGTACTCAGTGTAGGCCAGAGTTATTATAGATATAATATTCTCACAAGGTTTTGCTTTTTTTCAATTTCAGTTTAGTTTCAGTTTTAATACTTTGAATGACATTGGATTTTTAAAATAAATCTTTTTTATATATATATCATTTTTCAAAGCATCATCTTTTGTGTTGAGCAGAAGATAAAAAGCCTTAGAACAACTCTGTTTTTATAAGATATGAATAGATGTCATCTGTATAAGTGTGTGTAAGAAGTTTTTATCATTTTTAAGTGGTTCAGGACAGGTAAAGGTGATGATCTCTACTGTATTTGAGACCCTATGTGATATATATTAACATTCTGTTGCTTAACATGGTCTTCCACGTCATTCCACACATCTCTAACACTTCTACTCCTCTCATTAGATGTGATGGAGCAGCCTGGCTTGTGGCCCCCAGTCTACAGGGCCCGAGGGGCCCACTCCCACATGCAGCATCCTGCTGTGTATCCTCGCTCGCAGTTTCTACGGCAACAAGAGCTTTATGCTCTCCAGCAACACCAGCAGCTGCAGCATCAGCAACACCCCAGCCATCACACGCCACCACCTCCATCACACAGAGTAGCAAACAACATAGAGCTGCAGCAGAGAGCCACAGCTGACCACAGCCAGGTACACAAAACATACACAACCCCCTCATATAATCATGGTACAGCAGAAGTAGCTGATTTTCCGCTGAGCTAATGCTTGACACCTGATACTGAGAGAGGATGCACTGCTCTCTGTGGAACTAGACAGTCATTTTGTGTGCAGGGGAGTAAACAACATTTGGAGCCAATAAATCATGAGTTTCATTGAAAAATCACCCTTTAAAACCACAACTGCTCCCTTGGATCCATAACTTCCTCCAAGGTCCAGTTCCATTTTAGACATAACCAAATACAGCCAACAATGGACGGTGGTAAGATTGGGCCAAGCACTACTCTTTTTAATTGCAGGTCCAAATCAATAGATCTGAGCAAGTAGGGCCTAAATGAAAACCTGATTGAGCAAAACAGGGGTGCCAAATTTCTATTAAGTTGATGTGGAGATTGCATGACCTGGGGGACTTCAGACTATGTGTCAGTTTCTTTAAATGAACCAAACTGCCCAGATCTCATAATGGGATTTTCCATCCAATTCTTTCAATGCCTAGGTGCAAAAGAAGCCAGAAGAACAGAGCATGGAGCTAGAAGACATTTTAAGTGACCCAAGGACTCCCAAACCTGCTAAGTGCTATGCCTACGGTCCATCCAACCGAGCCTCCTCACCTCCAAGGGGCTCCACTGCCCACTTGTCTCCATGCTGCCAGTCCCCTTGTATGCGGCCTCACCCTAAAAGCACACCCTCTACTCCCTGCCCTGCTCAAAGTCCAGTAGCTGCGACACCCCGCTCACCAGCCATAAGCCCTTCTCCATCACAGATGCCCAAAACTGTTGAGTCCCAGGAAAAGAGAGTGGAAGGGCAGCCACCACAAGACTATCCTCAATCCATGGAACCTGGTAAGAAGTTGTTCTCCTTTACATATAAATATTAGAACTTGTTGACTTGGCAAACTTAAGTCTGTTTTTACGTCAAGATGCTATCTGGAATTTGTGTGGTGGTTCACTCAAGATTTGTCTCTTTGTCTTAAAGCTTAGGTGTCTGCTTCTAGTCATCGTGTCTCAAAAACACATGAGCCACATGTTGGTTGTTATTTATGCTGAGCCCCTCACACAGAAACAATCAGGGCTTTTTTTAGACTCTGTGGCTCTGTGGGCGGCTATATAGGCAGGAACAAGATTGACTAAGCTGCTGATAGATGCAGAAAATGGCTGCCAGCTCAGCTCCCCAGCGCCATCACATCAGTAATGATGGAGAAACACCTTGTCCAGACTTGCCCTACCACACCCTCTTAATCATCATTAACACCTCACTAACTGTTACAGCGTGCCAGAGGGTACAACAGTGTCAGAAAGAGAGCCCTGTTTTACTTCAGAATTACCCCCTTAACAGCTGCACTTCTTAAAGTTGAATCAAGATCAAGGCATAGTGTCGCTGTCATGTGGAATGAAATGCTCTCTTGTTCAGACCTCTGGTGTAAAGCTTATTAAACATGTCACTCTTATAAGGTTGTCAGAAACAAAACTTATTTTTTTAAATGCTGCAGCTTTGTTTATGTTCCCTGTCACAGATCTGCCACCTGGATATACCTATCCAGAAATCAACATGGAATATAGGAATGTCTCCACCACTCAAGAAGTTCAGCTGGCAGAGCCTGCTGATCTGGAGGCTGTTCAGACCGAACCTGTTGAGCATCCTCCTCCAGCTCTCTCCAGCTTGGGAGATGGCTTAGAATGTCATGCAATGGTGAGGCCACTGCGAGAAACACTAGAGCCAACAATGGACGTTGATGCTACCAGTCTAGTTCAAGATCAGCCTGAAGGTGTGTTTGTGCAAGGTGAGGATGTCGAGACAGTCATGTCCATGGGCTGCTGTGAATCCATAGAGGATAATCATGAGAAGGAGCATGCAGAGATAGTTTGCACACCTGCTGAAGTTTCAGGCTGTGAAGTAGAACAGATAACTACCCTATCATCTGAGGAAGTAATCCATCAAGAAGAACCGATTGCTACCTTTGAGGAAGAAGCGGGTGAAGATATACCTCCTCAGGAGAGTGAAGACATTGACTCACTGAAGAATCCAATATCACAACCATGTGTCTCTGATTGTTCACTCAACCAGCTGCCAAACACAACTGTCCAAGCAGATGCTGCGGTGGTTCCTGAGAAAGATGAAGAGAAAAACTGTGTGCAGGTTCTATCTCCAACAACAAATAGCTGTTCACAGAGTCTCACGACAAGTTACTGGAGTTTGGAACTTCTGATTGCAGCAGCTTTCTGTGGGGACTGTCCTCCTTCCTCTCCACCTTCCCCTTACCAATCCCAGAGATACTGTGGCCCACTCAACTCCACCTATCATGGCATGGAATTGCTAAGTGAGATGGCTGATCTGGAATTGCAACGGTTTCACCAAAGTTGCGGTAAAATTAAAGGTATGCCATTAAAATGTTTGCAAGGAGAAAATAAAAAAATGGTTTTGTTTTTTGTTTTTTAATTGTTAAAAAATACTGCCTTGGGGCACTGGTTCCTGTGGTTCTTCAGGACCCAGATTTTCATTGAAAAATCTCTACTGTTTCTTGTAAGGACTATATATCTGTGTTGCATCTGTTCTTTTCTCCTGCTGTTGAGCTTTCTGCAAACAGAAGCGTGGTTTGTAATCACAAAAGCAGTTGGCGTTTTCTCTTTAGAGCAACCTTTTGTTAAGGCTTCAATCATATTAAGATGTTTTTTATTCATGCAAGATGATGTTAACTAGAACTAGTTTTACTTTTAATCTAGTCCCAGAAGATCTACTAAAACATTTATTAATTTGTATAAGATACACGTGCTCTCTGTGAGGCTAGGTTTTGTTAAAAAAAAATATCATAGTTGTCTTATTTAGTGTTCTGAATGTGGCCACCCTTCACAGTGATATTCACTCCTGTGATATCTTAAAAGGGGAAAATGCAATCTGTTTCATGAGAACAATCTGATATCTGTATATCAAGACATAAATCATCCCTTCAGTTCAGTCTTTTGCTAGCCTCTTTCTTGCTAGCATAGCTGCTACATAAATAGCTAATATATGGTAGATTTCACAGTATGAGAGCTTTAATATATTATTATTGTTTTTCTTTTTTCCATCAAAGAAGAAGATCAATGGATTTTTGACCTGCAGAGTCTTGCTACTTTGGCAGCAGCTCGTGCCCTTGAATTAGGGTCACAGGAAAGTAGCACCACAGATGCGGAGAAGCAGTTTCCTGCTAGAAGAACTCTTAACTTGCGCAGAAAATGCAGCTGGACGCCTCGCCATGAGCCGGTAACACATCCATGTTTTTTCTCACATGCTTTTTGAAGCTACAGTCCGTAACTTTTTTGGGTTAAAATGATCAGCAACCGATATTTGCGCAAATACTTAACCAGCCAATGTTCAAAACTATTTGGATGCTCCAGGTTTGCCCAGTGAAAGGTACCATGGACAGTATGGATGGGCAGGAGCTGGCGATGCGAGTGAGGTTAGCAGAGCTGCAACAGCGTTACAAAGAGAAGCAGAAAGAACTGGCTAAACTCCAGAGGAAGCATGATCACCAGTAAGCACTATATCCACCATCACAAAACTATTCAGTCTTTACACATAACCTGTCAGAAATCACAAGCTCTCAAAATTTGCCCTCCTTGAAATGCAAAATGTGTAATTTCATGTTAACTTACTTTATTCTGTTCTCAGTTACATACAACTCTGTTCAGTAAAACCATATTCATACCACTAGAGCTGTACTGCAATGGTTGTTAGTTGGCATCCCTAGTTACCCTAGTAACGTTTATAAGCGTCAGTACCCCAAATGTCATTCTGTGTTAAAAATAATCACATGTCTGAAAAACTATAATTAGCCTATTTTTGCAATTATACTTTGTGCGTTCACTTCATAATGAAAAATGTTTTGCAAAAATGTATTTCTTTAGGAAAGAGGAGACTCCTCGCAGTCCAGCACGTCGAGGCCCTGGTAGACCACGCAAGCGCAAATCGGTCCCTGGTCTTGGCTCTGGGGCCCTTAATGAACCCCAGAAAAAAGTAAAGTAAGTATCTCCCATTCCCTTGTTCCCTTAGCTGCCATCTCTCACACACACACAGCAGATAAGCCTCGCATATCAGCACAACCCAGCAGATGACTCCACAAACTATAAACAGGAAACAGGAGTACTCATCTGAACTCTGTGAGGAAGTCCAGTTAGGCTTTATCTCTCCTAATCAGTACTAGGCCTGAATTGCATTACATGCATTTGCAAAACTAGCGATTGGCCCGTGTCTTCATATCTCCTTGCAAAAGTTCCACTGTGTTTTTGCTTGTTACAGGCTTAAAGACAGTATCCTAAATCTGTGTACATACTGTACACTGTGTGTGTGCGCCTGTCAATAAGCTAGTTCTATGTCTGCCAATCGTTGATGTGAATGGCATGACTATCCTGCAGCCCGGGGGGATTCAACAGGCCGAGGATGTAATTAGAGCGCTGTGAATTCTCCTCTAATCTATTTTATTGCCAGGAATGTGACAGATTCCTGTCGTTTAGCACTTGGGTCAGTGCAGGCCAGGAGAAGAGGAGGCCACGTTGACACACACATTCTTACCCCGCAATTAATTAGTGTGTGAGTGTGTTGTTGTGGAGGACAGCTGCCTGTGTAGACAGTAAACCCCAGAAAAAAAAACTTTTTCTCTCATTGTGTTCTCGACTGTCCCACTGTCATGTCACCTCCTCTCTGTTTCCGCCCGCCTGCCTCTGCCCTCGTGCCAACCAGCCACCAAAACGTGATTCCATATGACAGTGACACCCAGTCGCACGGGCAGGCAGCCAGGGCCCCTCACCGAGGGCAGTGAGTTTGCATGTGTGTATGTGTGTTTGTCTACAGTATGTAAAGGAGGGCAGTGTGTCTTGTAGCATTTAACAGACTTGTAGCCTGATCTTCATTGTGTACAACATTACACTAGATTTTCTCCTATTGTGCTCAGGGCAGTGCTGCATACTCACCCTTTGGCAAAAATTACTGTTCATATCTATGTGCAGTGACATTTTAACATAATTTAAAAAACATTTAAATATGTTTGATCTATATATATATATATATATATATATATATATATATATATGTGTGTGTGTGTGTATTTTAAATTACTTATTAATTTATTTATTTATTTATTAATTCGCTGGAGCGCTAAATTATTTTTGTATGTGTAACCCTTTAATCTTCTTCAACAAATGTCGACAAATACTACAAACAAATATATTACAAAACACATTACAAATTCAACCAATTGGCTGCAACCAAGCAGCAATCAGCACATATATTTTACAAGGTGGCTAATTCATACAAATTAGTACAACCTCACTCGTTTAAATTCATACGCATTTTGCCACACCATACTTGTTTTACGAGTTGCCAATTCGTTGGAATTTGTATGATTGACCTACACCTAACCCCACACCTGAACCTACCCATCATGGAATTTTAGACAAGTCGTACAAAATCATTAACCTAAACTTCGTACCTCCACCACGTTTCTATTTTACTTGAAGCCTAGAAATGTAATATACAGTTTGTATTACTTTTCACAAAAATTGGGGCTGATTAATGTTTAATAAAGACTGGCACAATACTGTGTTATGGCCTTAATTTTTTTACCATGTACATGCTTTGTAAACTTATACACTTTGACATTTGCATAACATAACCAGTTCGATATTGCATTTCTGATATTGTATACTTGCTCAGTAGCTCACCCGGTAAAGCATTATATTTTGACGTTGAGTGTTCTGTAAAACACATAATGATAAAAGACCTCTAGGATTTAAAGATAGAAGTAGCCTATATTTAAACTAATGCATATTTATGCCACATTTAAGATAAATTACCTTGAATATTAGTAATGCATACAACCACTAACACAACACACTTTTTTTTGCCGGATTCACAGTCATCCATTTCAGATAAAACTGAACATGCTTTAAATGGCACTCAGCAAATATTTTACTTTTAAAGTGTCAAGTAACATGCAAAATTGCAAAGTAATATGATTTAGCAGAAATGTCGCCATTGGCACAAGTGAACAAAGTCTAAACGGATGGTAAAGAACAGATTTAACAAGTAACTTCCCCTCAGGCCACCTTAGCTTGTTTGTTTATCATGTATAATCTTCCTGCCTACTAAAAGTAAATTTATTTATAAATCAAATAAAGATGTTACGTTAAGTTGAATCAGGTTTGGAACCACAATCCTTAAATACTTTACAATCCCCTTCTTTAATTGGTTTATTGTTTGATAGTATAATACTGCTGTTTTTGCACTCGGGGTAACACAGCGCGACACTGCACTGCATAATGAGAAGCTAATAACAGACAGGTTCACACGTTCAGTGTTTTCTCTAGTGCAGGTGACTGCATAGAGGCATTGTCACTTGCTGCTTTCCATTTAGCCTTTTGAGATTGAGAGCAGTGGGTCAGTAGGTAATAACTCTAGTTCACATCCTGTGTGTATGTGGGTGTTTTTGTGTCTGTGCTTCAAATTCCTTACAGTGATGTTCAATGTTTGTGTGTGTGTGTGTGTTGGAGAGAGCTCTGTTTAATTAGCTGCCGTGAGCATGCACCAAGGGGAGGGACCATGTCATGTTGTGTTTGTCAGTTGGTTGCGCGGTGGGGCCTACCTCACGGGGAAAGAACACACACTCCGTTGCACCCTCTATCCCCTTGCCTGTCAATCACAAACACATTCAGTATTTGTGTGCGCATATACAAACTAGTAGGCTATTTGAGTGTCAATAGACACAGATGCATTCTAGAACAATACACAGCCAGTCTCATTCTATCTCAAGACTTTAACATCCCAGGACAGTAATGAGATTAAATGGAGATCAAATGTAGACATCAACTTATTCTATGAAAAAGAGCTCAGTACCTTGTTAAAAATATGTATGATATACGATGGTTAGGTGTGTTTTGAACCATGGCTGCTGGTTTGAGCTTGGTCATGTGCATCTTCTGATTTACCAAGATTCCAAGCATCAGAGATGCTCAAATAAAATCTGTTTACCTTGACCATATCCCTACACCTTAACCATGCGTAATCCCTAATATCAAAGGAAATGACTGATTGGTTAATCCTTGTGCTGTTCCAGGGTCAACAAAGATGTTAATCCAGGAACATGTCGCACTTGGTAAAAACAGGTTCTGCAGTTACCAGTAGAGTTCAGTGGAACTTATGACCATAAGACAGCTAACAACGCTTTTGGGAAATGCACCGCAGAACATTATTATTGTGGATGCTAATATAGTTCTAGTTATCTTAGCTAATATCGTTAAAGGTATAAGGCGTAGATGATACTGAAATAAAACACAACCAAGATCCCCTTTATGTCTCCTGAGCTTTGAAAGAGCAAAACAGCATTTCCCCCCGGGTCTACGTAAGCAGAAGTACATTACAGCAAACAAAATCTCAATTAGGTTTCCACAAAGACAGCCTCTCTAGAGATGTCTACCGGCGATTAAACTGCTCATGTGACTGACGGCACACTAGCGCTCAGCCCTTTGCTGGAGGAGGGAAGGTAATCTTTTGTCTGTGTGCCTTCGGTCTAGCGTTAGTCGGTCTGTCAGGCAGGTTTCCAGGGAAATTCAAGGGCATTCTCTCCCAACCTGCGTTTAGAGCCGAGGGGAACAAGCTGCCTCGCTGATATGGAAATACAACGGCGAGGGCTCTGATATTCACCAAGAACAATAGCGTCAAACATGCAGCGCCCTCAAACGGCTCGCTCTGTCTTTTCAAAGCAACCGGCCCCTTTTTTTTGTAGCAGGAATCTCCCCTGATAATTCACGCTGGGCTTTTTATCCAGCAACTGTCCTCGAACAGTGGCGGGATGGCCGTCTGATCGCAGTTCCTCAAGCATGAGGTGTGAAGACCATGCTTTTTTTTCTTCATTCTTTCGATTCTCATCAGAGGAAGAGCAGGCAGCGATTTGAGCCCACTGAGAGGCAGCTCAGCCCCGTTCTTTCTGTGATCTGTCTTTCTTGCTTTCTCTTTTCATACCGCTGCTGCCTGAGCTGTAGGGGTGCTTCGGTCATGAATGACTCAGTGATTTTGAACGCCTATTTTAAGTGAACAAATCATTCTCGTTCACTTCCGTTCTGGCTTGTTGAAGTGCCTGATTTTGAGACTTATGATAGCGCACAAAGCATTATAGTGCAGTTTCTGAAGGAGGATTTCATTGGTTGAACCTACTAGGTGAATATGCTCATCACTAAATGAGACTCAACGATGGAGCAGAGCTGAACAAACTGGGTAATTTTTTTGCAGTGGAATTTTGTTATGATTCCAAGCGAATTGTGAACAAATCTTTTGAGTGGATGATTCCATGACTTACAAAAAAAGACAGCGATAATCACGTAAAGAATTCTGGGATGAATCAAAACATCCATTAGTTCTGAACTGCATTAATTGTAACAGCCTCTGTTGTTCTTTGATTGCCAGGTTGGTGGGGGCGGGGCTAAGTCCACTAGCAGAGGAGCACCGGGGAGGTGGGGAGTCGCAGAAGAAAAAGAAAAAATTGTCCAGTCGAGGATTTGGACGCCTTAGCTCTACACAGGTCAGTGTCTACACAAGTCTTTTTTTCTCTTGCTCCTCTCAGCCAATCATCACTTCTGTATTTATTAATCCCCTTATGCTTTATCATTAACCCCTTGCTAAGCTTCACCACCTTTGGTTGCTATTAATTGATATAGAGATGGAAACAAATTTTAGGGGCTTAGTGAAGGATTTAAGAAAGTGGCCCAGGGTAAGTTTTAATGTCGATAATTCCCTCAGTATATCTGCTCATATTGTTCTCTCTTAGATGAAGTCACAGTTTTATCGGAAGAACAGCCCCCTTGATCAACAAATAACTCAACTCAAGCAGAAGGTGTCAGGTGGACGACATTCATCTGGAGCTGTGTCAAGAGACCCAGAGTTTTCCTCAGCATCTAAGAGTCTGTACTCTGGCCATAGTAACTCTAAAAGAGATTCCACTCAGCTCAGCACAGCCAATGAGTCTGAGAGCCTGAGCGATACAGGTAAATACTACCTACAGAACAAAACATAACTTACTCAGAATAACAAGATAACCTAATAGTCAACATAAATACATTAGGGATGGGAAGATTCCCCGATTCGCTCGGTGCATCGTCTTAAAAAGTTAACGATGCGATGCATCGGTTTAA
>JAUCNO010000710.1:10376355-10386893 GCA_032353835.1 Enteromius viviparus | reverse complement strand
TATATATATAATATACTCAGTGACTTCTACAGTATTAATGTACACAATTTAAAATATATATTTTTAAGATGATTTTTACCGACATTTACTTTGAACACATGTTAAAGTATCTATTTTTTGTTTAAAGTGCACCAATGGATGGCTCAACTGGATTTACAACTGCTATAATATTTATAACACATTGTATTTGTAATATGCTATAATATATGTGCTGTAATATCTTAACATGCATGACATTTAATAATCAAGTTAACAAAAGAAAATGCATATTAAAATTATGTTTTAAAAACATGGGAGAGAGATTTATTTTTTTCTTCTCAGGTTAAATATTGCACTACAATATTGGCCAATATTAAGACTTTAGTATATTTGATAAAAGCTTCACTTACCAATGATGAGAGGCCCTACAGCAGGATGGCTTTCATTTCTGCGTTCATCATATTTGTCTCGGGCAGAACAGGTGTGGATCAGGGCATCTTCGGCGTGTGTGTGTGTGTGAGTGTGTGGCATTGGTCTCTTAAACAGTTCACACAGCGTTCGGAAACAGACTGTACCATCTCCAGTACTCTGTGGGGGAAGACGGATGATATCAGATGGTTTATTGTGCTCAGTGCTCCATCTCAATGAGTAAAATGAAAACAGCTTCCAGTCCAAGTACAAATCAGAATGTGTAATGTGTTTTGAGTTTATTGCCTTAACAGGAGTTCCCACACAGTCTGAATAATTCAGTGGCATTGTAAATATCACAACAACAATTAACTATAATCCCTGGATATGACCAAAAAAATCTATTTATGTTTGTCAAAACATTTAATGAGCTCATGCAAAAAAATTAATAATTTACTTACTCTCAAGCTGTCCCAGATCTGTATGAGTTTACAGAGAGAGAGACGGGGAAAAAAAGAAACAAAATACACTATATAATAGTCTGAGATAAAATGCACAAAAAAAGTTACAAGCTTTAAAACAAAAAAGGGTCCCACTTTATATTAGGTGTCCCTAATACCTGTGTACTTCTAGTAACTAGATATGTATGTATGTATCCACAGTGTAAGTAGTATCTACAGCTGTAATATTTCTGTAACTACACACATGTAACAACCCTCAGAATGGTCTGTTTAAGTACTCATGTGTAAAAGCACTTTTTGGTAAATAAAGTGTTACACTTTATATTAAGTAGACAATTGCTATGGATTTAGCATGTAATACTGATATTACACAGCAGAGGGCAGTAAATTAGGCTTTACATATAAATTGTGATTGGTGTTCAGAATGTTACACTTTATATTAAGTGGACAGTTCCTGAGGAGTTACCATGTATATACACTGGTATTACAGAGGTGCACCAACTACACCCACTTTACATATCCCTAAACCTACCCAACTACACCCCCTTATCACCCCCTGTTCCACATTACTCTTATACATACTGCTTTCACAAAATGTAGCTATGTAATTCCTTACACATCTAGTTACTATGTAAGTACACAGGTATTAGGGACACTAAATAAAAAGTGGGACCTATTTTTTTATACTGCATTTTCTTAGTGACCTATGGATAATTGCCTTTCTGAATACTGATATACTGAATACTGAATACTTATTGAATTTGTCTTACGTCTTTCAGCAGTCAGTCTATACTGTGTATTCACTTATACCACAGATACAATTTTCTTATGCATACAACATATGTTAATGCAATACAGTTTAATATTAGAGAATTTGACACAAACAACAAATAGCCCAAAACTGAGCATTTAAATAGTAATTACTAATTTATCTTTAAATTATCTGAAAGCATCAAATTATCCACTGTAAAGATGGTCAGGGCAAAGGTGGTCATTATAAATTGTTTGCACCTTAACTTGCTAAAAAAAAAAAAAAAAAATTATAAAAAAAAATATTCTCTCCATCTCCCTCTCTCTCTCACACACACACACACACTTGTTATTCAGCTGTTTCATTGTGTAAACGGTCAACAGCAGCTGTCTCTAATTACACTGAACTTCCACTTTCCAGAGCGTTTCATTCCACCGTGTACCTTTGACACCAATCTACGCGCACAACCTTCCAGCTTCACATCCCATCAGTCAGAGAGCGCCTGTTACCATAGCAACAGTAAATTAAAGAAACCTGAAAGGGGTTTGAGCTGAATGGGGGGATCTGGGTGCTCTGTTAGACAGAGAAACGCTGCAAACCTGCAATCACAGTCGATCCATTCACACACTCCTCATTATTACTCAGCAAGTTAGTGTTTACCGCACCTCCGCTTCCGTGGCTTTCAGCCCTAACATGCTGGCATGAGATAAATGCTGCTTTCATAAGAGCTTTACTGATTGACTTCTGTGTGTGTGTGTCATTTATCATCCTTGGAGTCCAAAACCACTTTCACTGGCATTGACAGAAGTTTGTTCCTGTGTGTGTTAGGTACTGGATGTACGCCCTGACACTGAGGCTGTGCTAAAAGAAGGGACAAGAGTGTGTGCTTACTGGAGTGAGCGCTCACGTTGTCTTTACCCAGGATATGTGCGAAGGGGTAAGGCATGGACATAGACTTCTAATCAAATAATCAGTTTTCTTCCAAAATATCACATATCGATCCAAGGGTTAAAGCACTACTTTCAATTAAATTTACTAGTTCTGGTCATCTTCTAGGAGGCGATGAATCTAAACCTGGTGGGGTTATGGTGGAGTTTGATGATGGAGATAGAGGGTGGATCTCTTTCTCCAATATTCGCTTTCTTCCTCCTGGTTACCAAATCCAATGTAGGTATCAACTTTTTAATAGTTCTTCTACCTCACTTGGCATTCTAATTAGCTCTGTTCTAAGCATCTTACCCTGCAGTGATTTGGGTGATGGTCCTCGAAAGGCATCTTAAATACAGATTCAACCAGCAGAGACAACTAGTCAATTCCTCATATCATTTGTAATTAGCTAACAATATTATACTAAATGCAAATCTGCAAAGTAGACAGAAATATGGGGTGAATTCTATACTTATGTTTCTTTAAATTTCTGTAGATTCAATTCAGTCTAGAGTACATTTTTTGCTTGTTGAAATGGAATTGCCTTATCTGGAATTGATAAACATGATTTTAGCATAAGTAGGTAGGAGGTTCTATCATTGATTCTTACTTTACGTATAGTTGACATGTATTGTAAATTAAAAACATGAATTACACCACCTCTGGCCTTTCAGGTTCTGATTTGAGTCCTGGACACATCTCTGAGGGGCAGCTTGACAAAAATAGTTCCATGCAAGAAAATAAGACTCTGAGTGAAAGGACAGCAAGAAAAGACAGATTCAAAACTCAAGAGAAGGCTGTTAGAAGACCAGGTAAGACTTTCTACAATGAACCACCAGAGTCCATATTTTACTCTTAGTATCAAAACCCTGTCTACCTATCTAGACAGCTTTCCAAATGTGCTCTGATTTAAAAACTGCTGTCTAAGAATATTAATCATGCTAAAGTTTATTGAAAACGTTTAACTTTTCTTTAAAGGGAGGCCTAAAGGTTCAGGGCTAAAGAAGTCTCTCTCAGACAGTGTAGCCAAGAGCTCAGCACCTTCTGTGACATGGCCATTATTGGCTGCACCCAGGAAGAGAATGCCTGTTAACTTTTTCCAACTGAATGGCTCAGCCTCGAAGAAGGCATTGAAAGGCAGGGTGGTGGAAACATCTTCTCGACCTTCATCCTCAATGGCGGCACCAACCAAGGGCCTTTTTAGCAGTAGCTCCTTTGAGGTTGACTCCTTTAGCAGCATAGCTAATGGTTATTCAACCTTTGGAAGCCAGACATCTGGCATTTCACTGGAGGGCAAGAACAGTTCTTATGGTCAAAAGAAGAGGACTGAGGAGCCAGCACCACCTCGGGGCAAGAAAACCGAATTTCTAGTCAAATTGGACCATGAAGGAGTAACATCTCCAATAACTAAAAACAGTAAGGCTCTCCTGTTGCTGGGAGCCTCGGGATTTGGCTCCAATGGGGTGGGTGGTTTGCCCAGGGCAGAGGCTTACTCACACCCAGTTCTGCTGGTCAAGGACAACAGGAAAGGAGATGGCTCCCGAGCAGAGCTCCTGCTGAAAGGAGCAGCAGTCCAGAGGAAGCCCTCACCATCATTGCGCATGAACGAGTATGGGGACTTGAACCTTGGCTGCCACAGGGAATGCCACAGCTCTTACTCAGACATGGATGAGGAAGAGGAAGAAGTGGAAAGAAGGACGGGCCGTGATGCACTTGCTTCTGCCTCTGGAGGTTTGAGAACAGCCGGCCGTTTTCTCTCACGCATCTCAGTCTCATCATCTTCCTCAGGTTCGTCCAGCTCTTCCAGCTCAGGCTCTCTGTCGAGTTCTAGTCTGTGCTCTTCTGAAAATGACTCATCTTACAGCTCAGAGGACGAGGAAAGCTCCACGCTGTTGCTCCAAAGCTGCTTGACCCCCCACCATTCTTTGCTCCAGACCCCTGATCCTCCCGTGGGACCCCCACGGCACTCCTTTGTGGCCAAAGCTGTGGCAGTGTCCAGTGCCAAAGGTGGGCATAGCAACAACAGTACTAACAGCAAGCAACAGAAGAGGAAGGAGTATCCCACTTCACTATCCAAAACCTCTAAAGATCTGGTTAAGAGGCAAAGGCTTCTAGCAGACCAGACCAAACCCAGAGTGTCACCCATCCTGCCATCTAAACAACTGTGGAGGTGGTCAGGAAACCCCACGCAAGTGAGTCATTTTTAAAAAGACAATTGCTTTGTACATTTAGTAATTGGTAATCTATTTGATCCCAGAGTCAGCTTTAACCACAGTTTAAACATTTTAACACTTAAAGCATTTCTCTGAGAAATCCTATTGTGGTTAAACTAGGGATGATTCTGAGTGCAATAATAGAGGCTTATGGTTTAGTATTATCCTTTAAAGTTACCTATGTCAATATAGTGCATTCCAACCAGTGGTGTGAGCTTCTAACCAGTCACTACATTTAATAAGTTGTTTAGTGGGTAGTTAAGGGTTACACCACCCCAAAATTAATTAATCAGTTAACCCACCATGTAATTCCAAACCTGTAAAAGCTGTGTTCGTCCTCGGAAAACAATTTAAGATATTATGGAGGAAAACCGGAGGGCTATTGACTTTCCCATTGACTGTCATTTAATGAACACTGTCCAGAAAAAAAAAAATGAAAGACATCATCAGAATAGTCCATCTGTCATCAGTGGTTCAACCATAATGTTATGAAGTGACTAGAACAATTCGCTCCTCCTCTTGAGTTGCCACGTAGAAAACGTGTCCTTGTGTTGCAGCTGACACAGAACTGTGTATGCTGTTTGCATTCATCAGATACTCTCCTAAATGGTGCTATGGTGACGGTTCTTGTTGCTCCTTGAAATTCGGATTGAACCACCAATGGCAGTAGTACTATTTTAACAGTGTTTATTATTTGGCAGTCAATAGGACAGTCACAAGCCTCCCGGTTTTTATCCTAAATGTCTTTGGATATTTGGATATTAGTTATTCCGAGAATTATCAGTGCTTTAATGGGTTTGGAACGACATGGGTATTAAATAGAAACATTTTCACTTTGTTGTGGAGTATCCCTTTAGTCATAGCGCAGATAATAGCAGATGGGCCTTAGAAACAACATTGTCTTTTTACCTAAACTTCACCTTTAATCAAATGAAATAATTGCATCTGCAAAAAATCTAAAGCTTTCTTTATCACATTAGCGCCGTGGACTGAAGGGAAAGGCCCGGAAGCTTTTCTACAAGGCCATAGTTCGTGGCAAGGACATGGTGAAAGTAGGAGACTGTGCTGTGTTCCTTTCTACTGGGCAGCCTCATCTGCCATTAATCGGCCGCATTGAGAGTTTCTGGGAATCATGGCAGAGCAGCATGGTCGTGAAGGTCCAGTGGTTCTACCACCCTGAAGAAACAAAGCTAGGCAAGAGACATCGTGATGGCAAGGTAAGCATCCAAATATAAGCAAGCCTGTCAGGACGATAATGCTATATATATTTAATCATAAATTAGCACCAAGGTGATAACTAATTAAAGCTAGAAGTGCTGTTCAATGTTTGTTCTTATGTCAAGTCAGGTGTTAGTTTTGACAGTTACAATTGAAATGTTAATGTTGTCAGATATCAAGAGATGTTAAAGGAAATGTAAATGATAACTTTTGATTGTTTCCAGCATGCTCTGTACCAGTCATGCCATGAGGATGAAAACGACGTCCAGACAATCTCTCATAAGTGTCAGGTGGTCACAAGGGAGGAATACGAGCGATTGACCCACAACAGGAAGTCTGATGGGAGCTATCATGACCTGTACTACCTGGCCGGCACTTACGACCCCACCAGTGGCCAACTGCTTACTGCAGACGGGATGTCCATACTTTGTTAGCACTGGACTTGCATGCCTGCTTATACTACTGAGTTGACCTTGGTCCACGTCAGAGATGTTGCACTGCAAATTAGAGGCTGGACTTTCTGACAAGAGGAGCAGGAAGTAGACTACCAACCTCATACCCACAAACTCGGTCTACTCTGGGGAGATATGTGCATGCTCCTCCTAGCGATACCTTACAGTACAGTAGATGCAGTTTGTCCATGGTCCCAATTCTCTTCGGAGGTTTTCTAATGGACATGTTGTGAATCTAATTTTGTATGAACCGTTACCTGATCTTAGATCACCAAAGCAAAACTCTTGGTTTTAGAGGACATGGCGTTTGTTTATGAAGACTTGAGCCATGTTGTAGGCAGTGGCGGTGTGGTGCGATCTCCGCACGTCACTTTCATGATTCCAGGGATATTTAAGTACATATAGATCTAAATATATATTAAGTTCATTTATGTATATATGGGGAAGTATTTCCTATCAAGCCATACACTTCAGTACCTCTTAACTTGTCTTTTTATTCAGGTGTATATTGTACAGAACAGGTTGCTGGTGTTTTTTTTTTTTGGTGTTTTCTTTGTTGTTGTCTATATGTAAATATTTGAAGCTATTTTATATAAGTGTAATGTACAGAGGCTTATCTTACCATGTTCTAATTGATTTATTTTTGTATAAGTGGGTGATACAGTAGTTGTTGATTTCTGTGAGAGGGTGAACTGAGGATGTATGCATTGCACTGCACTCGGCCTGCTGATACAGTGAGAGAGTCCCTGCCCTGCTTTCTCTTTCAGGGAGAGGGGTTACACAGGGCACCATCCTTTTATTGGCTGCACTTTGGGCATTTGTTCCTCTAATGTCTTACTTCTTTTTTTTTGGTTGCTTTGTTAGTAGACTCAAAACACTTTAATGTTAAAAGGTTACTCCATCCCAAAACTAACATTTTGTCATAAATCACTTGTCGTTCCAAATCCGTAAAATCTTTGGTCTTCCTCAGAACACCACACACTGTTGACTGCAAGGTGATGAAGAAAAGTATGAAAGATATTGTCAAAATAGTCCATCTGCCATCAGCGGTTCAAATCTATATTCTATGAAGTGACGAGAATACTTTTTGTATGCAAAAAAAAAAATCAACAATTTGTCTGCTCTGTTTCTCTCCAAATTACCGTATTCTTGTTGTTTTATAAAATTCACCACTGATGGCGAATGGACTATTTTGACAATATCGTTCATAATTTTCTGGACCATTATTGTGTTGATGTGCTAATGGGACAGTCACAAATTTCCCGGTTGTCATCCAAAATATCTGAAATTGTGTTCCAATGTTGCACAAAGCTGTTACGGTTTGAAATGACAAGTGATTTATGGCAAAACTTTAATTTTGGGGTAGAGTAACCATTTAAAACAAAGGGGAAAAAAGTATTGACACCTTAAAATGGTTCTACAGGTTTGACATTCAGTGGCTAAATCAAATCAGATTTTTTTTTTTAAATGGTGAAACTCGAAGAAATCCAGGTCATATTCCATAAAACCAGGACAAAATCACAACGCCTGATTTCGAGACCATTTTAACTGATGCATAGTGACATTAAACACAATGTCATTCTCATTACCATAATACAGTAATGAAAATCAGAAGGTCTGCCTGGACTCAATGACTTTTTTTGTTCTTGGTCTAATTTGTGTGATTCACCTTAAATACTAGTATATAATACTAGAAGGAACTGAAGAAAAGAATTCTGACATGTGTTATTACTGTATCTGATGCATTTTTCTGTTTCAAATGCATCCTGCACTGTATTTACATATTTCTTTGCTTTGATTTTACCGCATTTTTAAATTTAGCACCCATCAAAATGAGTAGTTCTATTAGTGGTGAAATACACCTGATTCTTTATCTTAGTATTCGTGAGTCAGGATTGCTAGAACACTAGGCACAGCTGGAGTTCATAAAGAAGTTGGCGTACAGTCAGACTGTACTCCATGCGCTCATTTTTCACTGTGAGGGACAATCGCATTCATGCATGAAGGAGCATCCACTGTTTTGAAAGGCTCACACAATCATAGCATTCTTCTTTTGTGCCAAAAATAGTCATTTCTGATTATGCAATCTTCACTGTGTTGTACAAGTATTATGTTGTTGTTTTATCATTAGTGTTTATTTATAGCCAGTGTTACTGTTTCGTTACAAAACCAATAGATCATGATGAAGATGTCTTATTTGCCGGGTTTTATATGACCCAGAAGTGTCGTACTAACATGCATACGGCTCGAGCTACAGTCAGACCTTCACCTCCTGTCACCCCATTAATAACAGCTTCGGCCCTGCAGGGGAAGTGACGTGTTCACTGACCCTCTCTGTTTCCTGACCGTTCACCCCCATCCTTCCAGACAAACAAATGAACTTCTAGAGTCTCCCCAATGCCACATTTGGCCTTGTTATTTGCTTATTGCAGAGAGCCTGAAAGAAAAGCTTATGTGCTCGGAGTAGCACACTTTTCTTATGCATGTATGTATACTGTGCACAATATCCATATTTTCTGTATGTATAGAATACCTGGATGAGCTACTACATTGCCAAAATGTGCAGTATACATTCAGCTTGGAATTCTGTATCCCACAATGCAGTGCGCTCAACTTGACCTTCCATTTTCAGTGGGACTATCGAACAAGTATCAGCTCTCGCTTTCCTGACTAATTGTTTGTGAATTACACATAAAGCTGGATGATTTTTGCAAACAGTATAAACTGCGCAGTATTCACACAATTTTGAACATAGCCTGTGCTTATGACTTGTTCCCCATTAATAGTTTGACATTGTATTTCCAGTATGACTGATATGTAGGATTTATTTAGATTTATTTAAAAAAAACTCCTCATGTAATCAGAGCAAGGTTTATATAAAAGGTCTGTGTGTTTGTGTGTGTGTGCCTTTTTGTACTCTGCCTTTACGTTTGACTGTTTTGACGCAAGAGGGCACTGGATAAAGTTGTGAATGTACTTAGCATACGTTAAGCATGCATATTATGTAAGGACCTGTCTGTATGTCGCACAGCTCTAGCGGTTACACACAGATTCAGAGTTTGCTGTTGGTTACAATCTCCTTTTAAATCAGAGGAGAAACTTAATTAGTGTTCCCAAATGAAGGTCAAAGGTGTTTTGTTGCAGAGGGAGCAAGGGTATTCAGGTCAGCACATCTGATATGTTACAAGAGCAGGTCACTTGTTCATGGCAAAGGTGCAATACTACTTTGGCTAAATATTTGAACGGCACTCAGCATTTCTAAGCTTTTTGCAAAGGCTGGTGGGTAACAGGAAGTGATAAGGAGGACGCAGGATCGTCTGTCCTATTAAGCAGCTTTCTTTAAATGCCGCAAGGCGTGTACTTAATATTCCGCTTGTCCGAGGATCTCTGATAAATGAGATGTTATAACTTTGTGAAAAATGAAAAATGATGTATATCTTTATATGTTTATTTTGTTCCATTATATTTTTTTCTCTCTTTTTGCTTTGAAACATTGTAAAGATTGTACATGTGTAAAGTAAGGTTTGATTTTGGGGTAAACATTTTACAAAAAAAAAATAATAATACTTTATGAGTATCGACTGTAAACGTGGTTTAGTATTACAATTTTTTTATAGAGGGCTTATGAATAAATATCACATTAAAAAAATCTTTGGACTTTGATTTATTTTAATAATTTATAGAGTTTTCTACAACACTTTAGATAAGACCAGGGATTATTATTAAATAGTTTAAAAACAAAGTGAATGGGTGGGTTTTAATTTCAAGTTCAGTTTAAAAGCCTGTTCACTGTCTTAATATAAAAGTGTTTGTGTGGTTCAGGGGGTTTAAAATGTCCCAACAGTGATATAAATGTTTGATCTTATGGGGATAATATATAGGAAAACAGCTTATAAATCATGCTAAATTATGTTTTTAAGTGCAGAATGATTTCTGTGAGGGTTGTGTTCATGGTTAATATACAAAATTTAAAAAATGTAAAAACCTGGCTGCTGTGGTTGCCCGAAATGTGACCGTTAAAAATACGGTAATAAGGTTTTACAGGTTTAAATTAAATTTACATTTAAATTTTGTTATTTAATTTACTGATATAATGTTAATATACCAAGCTATTAAAGTACTGAAATCT
>JAUCNO010000710.1:10342385-10358917 GCA_032353835.1 Enteromius viviparus | reverse complement strand
CTGACCGGCATCAGAGGCTCTTGAAGGGGGAGGGTGGGAGGGAGCTCAGTCAAAATAAGTGAGTGTGCAAGCAGCGCGAGTTCATTGGTGCGCGCGTTCAGCGCAACAGTCTCTGGGCGGCGCAGTGGAGACGCAGACTCAGGAGGCGGCGCTGCAGACTCAGGAGGCGGCGCTGCAGACTCAGGAGGCGGCCCAGAAGGTGCAGACTCAGGAGGGCGCTCTGGGAAGCGCACGGGAGGAGAGTCTGACGTAGGCGGCGGCTGTGGCTGCGCTGGCTGCGGCTGCGGTGGCTGCGCTGGCTGCGGAGCTTGCGCTGGCTGTAGCGTTGGAAGTTCTAGCTCAGGCACTGGAGACTGCCACATATCCAGCACGTGGCTAGTGACTTCAGGCTTGGGTGCACGCTGTCGCGGGGCCGGCGTGGGTGCACGCTGTCGCTGGGCAGGCGTGGGTGAACGCTGTCGCGGGGCAGGCGTGGGTGCACGCTGTCGCGGGGCAGGCGTGGATGCGTGCTGTCGCGGGGCAGGCGTTGGTGCAGGCTGGCACTCGGCTGGCGTGGGGAACTCAGGATCCTCCTCAGCCGCCATACTGAAAGCCAACTCAAAGATTTTCCTCACTCGCATCGCCTCCTCCCGTGAGGTGATCTGGGGTGGCGAGGTGATCGTTGGCTTCCGGCGAATTGCCAAGCGGGATCCCGGTAGCTTGGGAACCGCTCCCAAGCATATTTCACCTGGCGTGGGGTACGCTGGCAAACCGCGAGACAACCGGTCGTAGACGAAATCGCCCCACGTCATGTTGTTAGTTTATGGTTCGTCGTTCTGTAACAGTTCACTGTGTTGTGGAAATAGAAGGCGGGAATCCAAAACGTAAAATAATAATACTTTTAATAATGCAAACAAAAACATGGAGCAGTATCCATAAACGATCACAGTTATCACAAGCAGGAAACACAGGAACCATAAGGGACGACGAACGACAAGCACTTCACAAGACAGGGTTTAAATACAAACACTAATCACGAGACACACCTGAATGGAATAACATAATCAAACTGAAACTAGGTCAAAAACACACATGGGGAGACAGAGCACATGGGAATGAAAAACAAAACATCACATGACATAGAACAAGGAATCAAAATAAACCACGGATGTTACAAATATATTATTGTCCACTGTATATATTTATTATGTAAACAGCACTAAATATTGTTTCATTGCGTATATGCATGTTTCATGAGGATAGATAAAATTCGATATAATTAGCTAGATAAGTTAAATAATAATAATAATAATAAAACATTAAAATAGTACTTTAATTTAAACAAATTTAAAATAAAACACATAATACATAATTTAATACATTATACATTATAATACATTATAACACATTACAAAATAATCTTCTGTGCCCAGTGTTAGACATAGTTAGTAGACAAATAAAACTGAGAGTGTAAAATGTTTGTTTTAAGTGAGTCTAAAGGCAACATGGACAAAAAGGCTGATAGTTGGACAAAAAACAAACAGGAAAGGGGAAATTGGAGAGGGCTGTATGTGGCATTATAGTCGGGTGAGCTTTGAACAGGTGACATTTACAGTGGCTTGTTGTAATGACTGCCGTGACTTTGTTTGCCAGGAGCACCTATTAGAAGACATGAAGCGTGACTCAGTACAGTGTGTGTGTGTGTGTGTGGATTCCCTGCAAACTTACACTGGATGTGGATTTTTCTGCAGCGTTATGATGAAGCAAATGTTGGTGCCCACTATGCATGCATAATACGAGCGATTCTCTGGTTCAGTCCAGTCTGAGTGAGACAGGAAGCACCGCCACAGTCTACATACATGCTGCTTTAACACACACTGTCTTTTAGAAGCACATAACAGTGTGCATTAGTCTTAACTTCATGATATGAAGCCCTCACTAGATCTACAGTCCCATTTATTTCACACATATATATTAGGGCAGGGGTCTCCAAACATTGGAGCAGGATTGGAATTGAAGCCTGCAGAACAATAGCTCTCCAGGAGCTGGGTTGTTACATCCTATGAGCTGATATAGATGGATGACTAGCCTGTTAATGTAAAAAGTGTGCAAAAATTCAATTGAACAAGGAAACAGAAAACTGTCAATTTAGGTAGTCACATGACAACTTGATTATGATTGTTATAGAGTTTGGGTGTCCATTTAGCCACTTGTTCACAATTACAATTAATCACATCAAAAATAATGCGTGTATTACAATATAATATGTACATTTATTATGTATAGAGTATATAAATACAAACACACACGCAAATATTTAATAAATTATATATTAAAAATAGATACAAATATAAATGTATAAATGCATACATATTTTCAAAATATGTGTATGTGTGTGTATATATATATATATATATATATATATATATATATATGCATTATTAAAATAGGATTTGCTGAAGCACACATCTGCTTTGCTTTTACATAATTTTCCTTCACTCCAAAAGGTTTGCCCCAAAAGCAAATGTATAAACATGCTATATTCCAATTGTGAATACATGTCCCTTGCCCTTCTCATTCATTATAATAAATGAATGAGACTTAACAATAAACAATGATCTGAGTCTGATCTCTAGCAGAGGAGAGGTGCACACTGGCCCTTTAAATAAGGCTTGCTGTGAGTTTGGCAGCCTAATGGATGCAAGTCTGTGGTGCTAATGGATGGCAACCTGAAAAATGGCCTTATCTGAAAGGTCCAGGACAGCTATAAATGAAACAGCTGCGCTATGCACATTTATCTGTGTCCTGGTCAAAGGAAGAACCTTAAAGAACCTATTTGCTGGCTAGAGTTCTCTCTCACACACTCAGTGTCTGTGTTTATAGAAAAGTGTGTATCTGTCTCTAACTAGGGTCTTGAAAATATGTAGGTATTTTGATACCTTGTTATACGATTAATCTTACTGTATATCAGTATAATGGCAAACAGATATAAAAAGGATCCTTCGCATGATCCTGACTTTTAACGCCTGAGTAAACAAATAAAAGTGTCATCTGATATAATTTCATCTGCCAGTGACATTTACTAGCATTGCTACAGAAAGGGCTGTAACACAGCAGTAACTCAAAGCATGTGTCCCGGCACAGGAGGCTGTTTTTCCCCTGTCAGCAGTTTGTCTGGATGACTTGATTAAGAGTCATTCATAAAGAGCTCATAATGGAATCAAGAGTGCAAGAACTTTTTCCTTGATGTAATCAAAGACGGAACAGAAGAAGAATTGTTTTGGGAGGACAGTTTCATTCACGTATGAACTATATTGACGCCATGTGATTCTTGTCAAACACATTAAAATTCAGATAAAATTCATATTAGGTCTGTTGTAGGTTTATATATATATATATATATATATATATATATATTTATATATATTGCATTATTTATTCTGTGTGTTTTGGAGGCTTTGTTTGTTCTGAATATATTTATGTATGTTGCTAAATAAAAACGTGTGTGACAAAGTCTGCTGTTGAATGTTTTGCAGGCTGCACTGCCCCCTTCTGGTCATTTAAATAGCAAAATACTCAAAAATAGCAAAACACTGCCATCTACTGGTTATTACAGTTTAGTTACTATCATAAAGTGCTATCAACATTTAACGTTTACTAACTCAATTACTCTTTTAAACAACTAGTAATTTATAGGAAATATTATAGTGTTTTTGAACCAAAATGCCTCACATCGCTTGCTAAATGAAACACTGCATTCAAAATATCACAAACCCATCTAATAAGCATAACCCTGCAAACACCTTTGCAATAATATTACATTTTTGTATACATTATATACAAACAATTATTCAAACTACTTGAATTAATTTGTTGTGGTAATATATGCTATATATACTATAGTTGGTGTGGTAATATAACAACTATAGTAATATACAAACAAATAATTTTACCCAAGTTTTCTACAACTATAGGGTATATTTAACTGCAGTTTAAAGCTAAAGTATGCTACAGTATTTATTACAGTTTATCAGTTCAATATAGTTGATACTACAGTATGCTGTAGCATTCATCAACAAAGTGTTGTAAATAATATATACAATATATATTACTATAATATGGCTAAAAAACACTATAATAAGCTGTAATTTAACAACCTGAATTTACATTAGGCTCAAATATACACTGACCTTTTACACTGACCATTAAATGAAATCCATAATTGTCAGTGTATATTTGAGCCTAATGTAAATTCAGGTTGTTAAATTACAGGTTAATATAGTGTTTTTAACCATACAATAGTAAAGTGTACTATACTGTATAGTTAATATATATATATATATATCTTTTTTAAATTCACTTTTAACCCATTTCTTACAAATATACACCTGTATACAAATGTATAAATGAACACTTGCCTTGTAAACAGTCATCTTAAGGTGAAAAGTTGAAAGCATTCTTTATTTTAATAGAATGGAAGTATATTTGGATTACAAAACTGAGGTGACATGCAAATACAAAGCAAACAAAACAAAAAAAACACAAGACACAACAGGAAGAAAGCAAGAAGGTGTGTTTAGGTTGGCTCAGAATCATGGATGGAGTAACACTGACACTGTCAGTATGTGATTCCACCACCTAAAGAGAAGGTTTTGAGACGAGCTTGCTCTGCTGGTTTTTATTGTGCAGGATGCTCCAGACTTACCACATTCAGGCTTGAAGATTCTAAATGGTAGACAATGAGGCCTGAATAGATCCTGCTGGGGTAGTAAAATCTTTAAGAGATACTGCACTATACAGAAGAAGGGAAAGTGGGTTTGTCACATGATCTATGGTAATGGTAAAAAGCAATATAATGGTAAATACAGTATTACTAGCTGCTGGATGCCAGTAACTTACTGTAGATTTAAATGTATGTTATTTACAGGCAACAGTTTGTTCAAAGATAAATGAACATTAAACATTAAAAAGTCTTTATCTTTATGTAAAAAAATAACAGCCTCATGCAAAGCATTTCTGGGAACCAATATCATATCATATCATCATATTTTTAAATAGTTTTATTCTGTAAAGATAATGACTTTTTAATGTTTAATGTTCATTTATCTTTGAACAAACTGTTGCCAATAAATTTGATAAATATACATTTACAGTAAGTTACTGGCATTCAGCTGCATAATTACAGCAAATCTTTTTACAGTGCACACCAAGCTACAGTTTTTTTTCAACTCCTGACACACATTTTCTAAACTGAGTCTATTTTTTTCAAAGCGTTACGCAAACCCAAGAATTATAAACACAAAATGCAAAATGCCTCACATCTCTTGCTAAATGAAGCACTGCATTCAAAATATAACAAACCCGTCTAATAAGCATAACCCTGCAAACACCTTTGCAATAATATTAATTTTTTGTATATGTTATATACAAACAATTATTCAAAACCTAAATCGCTTTTATAACCTGACCTCCCATGTATAAGATTGAAAGTAATTGGCAGATATGTTGAAACGTAAAGCAAAAAGCAAGTTATAACCAAACTATTTTTACTGCAAGCATTTTTGGTTGTGAGGACAGTATTACACAGCACGAAAGGAAAATGTGTTTTTATACGCGTGTTCTAAAGCCATGATTGGTTGGTGTTTAGTAAGCACATGTGAGAAGTTAGTGTGAGGCACCGATCAATTAGTGTGGCATTTTGAAAAAGGAAATCAGGAGACTTCCTGTTGTGTTTAGTTTAACTTTCTGCGTTTCTGCATTTTCTGATGGTGAAGCACATCCTTTCCACACCCATCTCATCTTTTTTTGGACTCTATTTATGGTCACTGGTCATTTGCAGTCATTGTTTTCCATATTGTAATCCTTGGGATTAGAAAGGGGTGATTTGAATGCCCAATTGAAGAGTTTTAGGCACAATGCCAGACATCCTGTATTTTCATATAACTCATCCTATAATCATCGAGTACTGAGTTTTGATTTGCCTTCCCCACCTGAGTCCAGAGGTTCACCAGAGGGCACCAGCTGTCATCACTAAACTTACACAGACATGGTTACAATTAACTGTCGTAGTACAGAAAAGTGCTGCTTGACGATCCACTTCTGTAAACAAAACAAAAAAAATGTCCTTTTGTATTCCACAGACAAAATGACTGCTCAAAAGACATGAGGGTGAGTAAATAAAGACAGAATTTCTTAAGTTACAGTCAGTAAATTCAAGAGCACACTGAATGAAAAACTTTTTTTCCCAAGCCAGTTCTGAATTTCCATGAAGTTTTGACCAGTAAGCTCCATGCAAATATGGAATTTTTACAACCATAACAACTGGTCAGAAATGCATGAAAATAGCCTTTTGCCATTTTGCACACATGCACTTTTGGAAGTTGCATGTTTTAGCAAAAGCAGAAAAGCAATTTGTCTTTCAGTTTTTTTTTTTTCTTTTTTTGTGTAAATGCTGTCCAGGCAGGCCAATACTTTTGAGCTGAGATGGAACTGAAGACTGCAGGACGTTAGCTTTTTCAGGAGTAGGGTAGGAGAGCCCTGGGATAGAAGTTAAATGACTTTCTTCTACATAATTAAGAGTCCTGTGTAGATATGTAATTGGATTTCATTCTGCATTTTACATTTTCTTTAAAATCTTTTCTGAGCTTCCCATAGCCAATAACACTAAAATAGGTCATATGGCCTACACTTGACCTGATTGCCTTGCATTATGACAATTGTACACTCTTAAAGGGATAGTTCACTTGCTGTTCATTTACATACCCTCAGGCCATCCAATGTGTAAAATGAACATTATTTACAACATTATTATCTATAATCCAGAGCCTCAGACAAACAGTCCAGAGTACTATTCGCTAATCATTCTTTTGAACACAAGAGAAGCTTGACATGTACTGGCAACTATATTTACAGGTTTTTTTTTTTTTTAAGAATTTTGATATAGCAACTATTGGTGTCATCAAGTATGTAGTAACATGCCATGTAACAGACTAATTTGTACAGCTAAAATAACTGGAAGTGAATGACCAGAAGCTTGACACATTCAAGTTACTAATACATGAAAAGTAAAGCTCATAATTATTCATAATTCATCATCAAGAATTGGTTAAAAAGCAGAACTCTTCCATCTATGTTTGAACCTCTACCTCTAATTTTCCTGTAGCCAGTTTGTATTTTTTGCATGCAATTTGGTGTGATTTTTGGCAGATATGAACAGAAGACAGCATGAACACAATATTATTTTTTGCCCTTTTCATGAAAAAGTTATTCTGCTGCCATAAAGTGCATGTATACAAACAAATTCTGCAAAAAAGAGCAACACAGAAAGACCATATAAGTATATAAATATTTCATATAGTCGTTTGAAAGATGATTTTTAGCACTTTGTAACCCTAGATTGGTCTCTTAATGATTTACATATACCTTAAAGGCTTACTCCTCCCCAAAATAAAACTTTTTCATTGATATTAAAAATATAAAACCCCTGTGACACAGAATGAATCAATTCATTCTCTTTTTTTATCCATAAAAGCATGCCTTCATTGTTTGATCATCTCTGATTTTTGTAAAACTGATTTTTACATTATCTATTTTTATCAGAATTGACATCACTTTGTCAAAGATTTGTTTTTTCTTACTACATGTTACATGTACTTATGATGAAGTTCTTTCTTATTTTGACCTGCATTTTGTAAATCCATTTTGCTTTTCAAGTATAAATGTATCTTATTTTAACTATATTTGGATTTACGAACAAGTATTGTGTAAGGAAAGTAGTTTTGCAGTGCAATCTCAGCCTTGCTGTACCTGTCCATTGGTGCAGAGTGAGATGACCGGCAAAGGGTTTTCAGTTCATTCTCTGAAAACAGAGGAGCTGATGTTGGAGCGGAGAAAATGCCAACATGGTGAGAGGCTTTATGCAAATGAAATGCAAACATTCTGGACAGGCGGCAATTGGTCTGAGGTGCATGGAGTGTGGTCTACCATATGTTCAAATATTAGTGGATATAGTGATTAAATCACATTGATATTGCTACATTTAAATCTGATTTCAAATGCAGTTTGCACGCTTTCATTTGGCTGGGTTAACAAAAGTGAATACTCCAGTTACCTAGATATAAAGTTTCTTCAATGCAGAACTCTACAGTAATATTTCCCATTAAAAAGCCCAGACAGTCTACAGACCTTACATTCACACTGTTGAAATACAAGCAGGAGACTAAAGGACTATATAGAAGTGAATCATGAAATCATGTAATAATATGGTTTCACACAACTGTGGGAAATAGCTAAACATGAAGTCTTGTGTCTGTATTGTTTAAATACAGCTACAGGTCTGACAAGAAAAAAATATCATAGGACCCAAATTTGTTGCATATTTGAAAACTTGTAGTGTATGATCAGTAATGCCCATATAAGGATACAGATCGGCAGGTGCTGTATGAGAGATCATACGTCATGATCATCTGAACCTGAGCTACTGGCTAAAGAATACACATTTGACTGGGAAATATGGAATGTCAAATAAGCAGTGTTTAAAAAAACTCCTCAAAGAATGTGACACTACCATATAAAAACAAGAAGTAAACAACAAGTGTCCTAAAGCATATAGATATTTATTTAATATTATTTGTCACTGGAGCAAATATATATATTTTATCTAAAATGGATACTCCAAGAGAACAAGCCAGTGTTTAAAGAGAAAGGAAGAGTGAGGCAAAAGTGGGGAAAGGTGGTGGTTGGGTTGGGACTGAAAACTAGGAGAGAGGGAGGGGAAAGAGAGAGTGAGAGAGAGATTTGCCAGAGGACAAAAGGGAGGAGTCAGAGACGTGACGTGAACAAGGTCAGAAGCTTCTTGGATTGAGGTGCTGTGCCCTGCTGAGTTTAATCCAGACTGATTAGGAAGCAGCAGGCAGTCACCTTTGAGAATCCAGAGAAGAAGCCAAATGTAACCTAGTGTAGCCTGGGACTGCTGCTCAAACTAAGAAGGAAACTCACAAGGACAACAGCCATAATCTGTAGTTGAGACTAGACAAGGGAAAAAACAGGCAAGAAACTTAAAGTGCAGAGCAGGGAAGAAGCTTTAAATGACCTTTTGATAGCCTCAGAGGACAGTCAAGGGCATATTGTCATCTTTTTAGAATTTTTAATCTGCAACACAAAACAACTAAAGCAACTAGTCAGGATGTCCACGAATGGAATAAGTAAGGCTCTAAAGCTCCAGTTCGGACTTATTAATTACGAAAATCGTTACCTCACGGCAGAGGCATTTGGGTTCAAGGTAAATGCATCTGGAACAAGCATGAAGAAGAAACAGATCTGGACCCTGGAGCAAGGCCAGGACAGCCAGGTGGTTTTCTTGCGCAGTCATCTCGGACGTTATCTGGCCACAGATAAAGATGGCAAGGTGAGCTGTGAGGAGGAAGTGCCAAACACATCCTGCCGTTTCTTGCTTGTGACGCAGCCAGATGGACGCTGGGCTTTACAGTCTGAGCCATATTCACGTTATTTTGGAGGCTCTGCAGAATATCTGTCCTGTTTTGCCCAGACCATTGGAGAATCTGAACAATGGGCCATGCATCTTGCTCTTCATCCACAGGCCAGCCTGCTAAGTGTATCCCGCAAGCGCTATGCACGCTTATCCACCAGAGATGACGAGCTCTGTATGGACAGTGACATCCCCTGGGGCGTTGACTCACTGATCACTTTGGTCTATCTGGATGGCAAGTACAGTCTGAAGACCTGTGACAATCGCTTTCTCAGCAATGATGGTAAACTGGTAATGGATCATGGGCCTAACAATAGTTTTACCCTGGAACTCAAGTCTGGCAAGCTGGCCTTCAAGGACTCAGAGGGCAAGTTTCTCTCACCAACGGGCCCCACAGGCACTCTGAAGTCCGGCCGCTGTTCAAGGCCTGGGAAAGATGAGCTGTTTGAGCTGGAAGAAAGCCACCCACAAGTTGTTTTCCAGGCAGCCAACAAAAGATATGTGTCTATTCGTCAAGGTAATCAATAATTATGTGTTATCCAGCTCTGTACCTGGAGCCCCCCTGACAGTTTTTGCATGTCTCCTTTGTCTGACACACCAATTTCACATCTCAGAGTGTCTACCAACAAGCTATTTACCTGAATCAAGTGTGTTTGATTAAGAAGACCACGCTTGATTGAGGAGCAACTTGTGTGGTGTTGTGGACCTCCTGGAATGTGGCTGGGAACCACCCAGTGGCTTCCAGCTGAGGTCCTTGAGATCGACCTACCTGTAGAGTTCAGTTTAAAACCTGCTCCAACACATTTGTCTGTAATAAACCAGTGCTCTTGACAATCTTATTTAGCAGGTTCAAATGTGTTCGACCAAGGTTGAGTTGGTGTAAAGGTAGATCTTCTTGAATAGGATTAGGTAACCCCTTACAAAACTACAAAAATTAACTATGAACTAACAACAAATTAAACCAAAAAATAACAAAAAACATGGCTATATATAGTTAAACCATGGTAACCATAAATTAGCCATGGCTTTGCTAAACATACCATAGTTTAACCATGGTATTTAAAACTGTGGTTATACAAATGGAAATCGATTCACCAAAGCTACACTTTTCTACAATAAAACCATATTTTTTTCCTTAGTCTAAAACAATGTGTGGGTCATAAGCAGCATGGCTGAATGTGACAAAAATGTATTCTTGAGATGGTCCATCTATATTTGTAAGATTTGTAAGATCAATAAAACGATAATTGATTGAGAGGGATCAGACTAAGGAAGCTAACCATATTCTTGGAATATACTGTATCCCAGAGCTGTCCAATCCTGTTCATGGGGCAGCAGGGAATTACAGACAAGTGTGTTGAATCAGGTATGGAAGAAGACTCTGCAGGACCTTATCTGGTGCTGCTATGGTCACATTCATTGTAATTGCATGGAGAAAAAAGCATCAGTAACACTTTAGTGTATGGACCAATTCTCACTATTAACTAGTTGCTTATTAGCATGCCTATTATTAGCATGCTGGATGATTTTTGGTTTATTAGTAATAACAATCTTAAACTAAAGTGTGACCAAAGAACCAAACAATTCTACAATTCCTTTCTATTTTAAAGGTGTATACCAGCAGTGTCCAGTACAGCTAATGGCTTTCTATGGAGAGATTAGTTAAACATACTTAAAAAAAAAAAAAAAGTCAAGGTCTTTAGAATGACTACAGGTAAGTGTATTAGAGCTGAACTCTGCAGCACGTTAGCACTCCAGGACCAGGACTAGAACTGGACCCTGTATTGTATGTGCCGATAGAGTTTGTTGTTAGTCATAGAATAGCATAGAATGCACCTATTGAATCCATTGCCGCTTTTCAGACTGTTTCAGAATCAAGAGCAAGACATCTGTCTCTTAGAGTCATTGTGGACAAATAGGAATCTGACATTTGATACAGATTGGAAAAAGACAAGCCTTGAACATATCTATTAGCCATTATGATGACGGCCTTTCAATCTCATAGCCAAATATTTGCAAGCTTTTAGCTGCTTTATAATGTAGAAGAATACATCATCAAATTACCAACAATAATGAATACCAAACAATGTAAATGGTTTTCCATAACTTGGCCATAGACACTTTAGATACTGCATTAAGTGTGTAAACAACATTAAAAGCTACAGCTGAAATTGTTAAAGGCTGCATCCGTTTGGCTAAGGCGGAATGTTTCTTTCACCACTTGATTATTAGGCCGCCTTATTCATTTGCTTTGCACCACTGTAGGAATTATAGCAGCAGGCTGCTGGGGTGAGTGTTAGGGATTACTCCAGTAAAAGGCTTAAGGGACAGTCAAGGGATATTTCTGAAACATCTCATCTGAATCTCAACCCACATAATCTGGCCGCTTTGACTAGTTAATATAGACGTTATTTAGACCACAGGTTTAGAGACAGTGACAGAGATAAACCGGGTGATTACTGGTTTACTGAGACTCAGACACATTGTAAAAAAGAGTATAAAATAAGAGGCAATTTCCAATAAAAGCTGCTGTCGTATTGGCAAAAACACTATTAATGAAATAGTGCAGACAAAAATGCTTGTTTTTTGAAAGGCAATGAATAGGAGGCCATGACTGTTAGGGTGAGTGTTATTACAAGATGAAATATAATATGTTCCTGGATCAACATTTCAATCAACCAATGAGATATGAAGGATGCATATTTTTTTTTATATTTGTTTTTGCTTATAATCAGGGTTGGGTGCTTCTACACCCTTGCAAGACCAGGAAGGGATGATTGAAATCAGCTTTAGCACATCTAAAGTCACATATCAGCTATCATTTCCCACTGATTTTAGGAATACATTTCGGGCAGGGTTAGGTTTAGGGGTAGGGATAAATCTATATTTTTGGACAGTAATGTTGATCCAGGATCATATATTGGCAAAATCACGACGGCCGTACAATCAGCTGTAAGTTTGGCGGCAAAGTTTCATCAACTCAACACACTTTTTATGTCATTTTGTAATGGAAACGGTCATCAGCCACTGAGAAGCCATGAATATGTCCTTGTTTCCAGGTGTTAGTATCTCAGCTAATCAGGATGATGAAACAGACATGGAGACATTTCAGATGGAGATTGATAAAGACACTAAGAAGTGTATGTTCAGAACTTATGGCGGAAATTACTGGACACTGGTTACTCACGGAGGGATTCTGTCCACCGCCACAGAAGCGTAAGTGTTTTCTTTATTATTACAAATTACAGTAATCGTGATGTATATCATTAATTAATGTTAATGTAAATAAGTAAACATCTTAATTTGTATGTTCTTGTGAATGACAGAGAAGAAAGCACCATGTTTGACATTGAATGGCTGGGCAGGCAAGTTGCTTTGAGGGCAAACAATGGAAAATATGTCTGCACAAAGAAAAATGGCCAGCTTGCTGCTGTTAGCGATTCTTTGGGTGAGTGCTAAGTTATTTTCTGACTTTTATCACGTTATTACTGACCTGTCACTACTGAATACCCACTTAACATGAGTCAGATAAATCCTTGCATGTGTTCGGCAGGGGAGGATGAGCAGTTTGTGCTAAAGCTGATTAATCGTCCAATCCTGGTCTTGCGTGGGGAGAACGGCTTTGTGTGTCACCACAAAACTTCCAATACACTGGACTGCAGCCGCTCAGTTTATGACATCTTCTCTTTGCTTTTCAGCGATGGCGCATACCAAATAAAAAGTGAGTCATATTGCTGTTGAGTCATATTGATATTGCAGTGCCTTGGGAAAGTATTCATACCCCTTTAAAATTTTGTTATAAATGATTTATATTCTCATATCAGTCTACACTCCATATAGATGAAGCAAAAACAAAACTGTCATTACTTTATTAAGTTGTAAAAAATTATAATAATTACATTGCATAAGTATTCATACCAATATTTAGCTGAAGCACCTTTACAGTCTCAAGTCTTTTTTTTGTTTGATGCGACAAGCTTTTCTCATCAGCGTTTGTCAATTATCTTCCATTTTTCTCCTCATCTCTTCACCTCTGAAGCTCTGTCAGGTTGGATGGGGGGGCAGATGCACTTTTTTAGGTTTCTCAAGAATATTTGAATAGGTTAAATTCCACTCAATTCCACTCGGCCACTCAAGGACATTCACAGAGTTGTCTATAAGCCACTCTAAATGTGTTCTTAGATTCATTGCCCTGTTAAAAGGTGAACCCTCTGCCCAATCAGAAGTTCTGAATGCTCTGGCCTGGGTTTTCATTAAGCCTATTTCTATATTTTGGTTCAATGAGGTTTTCTTTTGCTTTGATGAGTCCCCCAATCCCTGTCCGTTGAAAAACTGCCCCACGGCATGAGGCTGCTACCAGCACACTTTACGTTTGGGATGGTACTATCCAGGTGACAAGCAGAGCTGGTTTCCTTCAAATGTGATGCTTGGTTCATCAGACTTTAG
The DNA here is from genome assembly GCA_032353835.1 of Enteromius viviparus. NCBI lineage: Eukaryota > Metazoa > Chordata > Actinopteri > Cypriniformes > Cyprinidae > Enteromius > Enteromius viviparus. The sequence continues at coordinate 10,345,005 of JAUCNO010000710.1, read as the reverse complement.
GTGATTTTTTTTGCTAATTCCAAGTGTGTTTTCATGTGTCTTCACTGAGAAACCCTGGGCATAAAGCCCAGATTGTCCCAGACTGTTGCAGTGATCCTTGACCTTCTGTAAATTCCTGTACTGTAAGCTGTAACTGACCAGGGTTTCGCTGAGCAGCCCACTTCTGCAAACACCTGATGGATGTACATATGTTAATGTGGTTTTTTTTCCTACCACAGATGGAAATGAAAAGTTCTGGTACGTCTCCAGCAGTGGTCTGGTCTGCACAGATGGAGACAAACCTGAGGAGTTCTTCTTTGAGTTTTCAGATGGAAGGGTTGGCATCAAGGGTCAAAATGGCAAGTACCTGCGTGGAGACCAGGGAGGCACACTGATGGGCGACGGGCTCAGTGTGGAGGCCTCATCTCTGTGGGAGCACTGAATGCTGTACCAGAGACCCACAGAGACACAAATAAAGACTCGCAGAGTAACAAGAAGTTCTCCTCCTAACACCTTTTCAACTAATGACTTTCCAGCAACATGTTCTTGATTGACTTTCTTTCTTTAATGTTTTTTTGCTTTGTTTTATTGTGAGTATGAGTGGTTTATTTGTTTCTAATACTGTAGATAATATTAATATCATCCCTTTGCTTTCTAGGATACAATACAAATTTTACATTGTCAGTTTTAAAGACAAATACAACAAGAGTTGGTTATTGAGGCTGTTATGTTGTTCTGTTGAAATGAGCACTACTCGAAGGTTCTTAGCATGTTATAAAATGAATGGTATGTTTGACAAATATATTTGTCAGAAGCCTAAAGCACCAAGTGTATCTAGATTCCATGGTGCATTGGTTTGGTGGTCCTGCTCTATCATAAAACACCTTCATTTGTTAAGTACCAACAGTAAGCAAAACCTTTTGGTCATGTCAGCCACTGACACTTTTAAATGCATAAACTTCTAACTTATAGGTTGTCAAATATTTAGCAAGGTTTCTACTATGGTGAATGTTTTCAGGTGTGTTTCTTTGGGTTTACTTTTGCATCTGTCCAAGAGTTATTAAACTGATGATTACACAAATACTTTGCTTTGTATGTATTAACTAATTATTTATTTTGACAATAACAATTACATAAATGGTCCCGCTTTATATTAATTGGCCTTAACTCTTACGTCAAAACACTTTGGCTGTTGTTGAGGTTGGACATGGGTAAGATTAGAGACAGGTTTGGTGATATGATTAAGGGTGGGTTAAAGTGTAAAGAATGGGTCAAGAGTTTAATTATAAATGTAATTACAGAAATTAATTACATATGTAATTACACGCAGATATTTTTTGATGAATACAAAACTTTAAACAAGTGCAATTACTTTACTCAAGTACAATTAAAAAAAACATGTATGTACACAATAAGTGCATTGTACCAAATATTAACTCATTACCACTTAATTTAAATCAATACCGCATAAATAAATCAGATTTCCCAGTAAATTAATTTATATGAAAAATACAAATCAGATGGTCATGGAATTAATAAGAGATCAGCCTCTAAACAGTCTGCTGACTAAAGAGCAGTGGAGTTGGTTTTTAGACATGCATTGCCATTAGTTCATTATTTTCCAGGAGTTGAGTGCTGTGCAGTGGAAGTACCTTTTGCTACTTTACAATCACACCATCCATCCATCTATTCATCTATTCATTCATTCTCCAAAGCACTTAGTTTAGAGAGAGGATGCTGGAGCCAATTTCCCTGGACACAGTCACTGTCATCAGGTCTGTCCTGTAAATGAATAGTAAATGAAGAGCCTGTTGCCAGTAGTTTACTGGTAATTTACAGGCAATTTATTTTGTGGTTTGTCCACATTCAGTCAAATTTAGGTTTAATTTTGGCCATATCACCCCTCTACTAAACTGTTTTTTCACTGAATCACACTGTAAAGAAGTCTGAATTTGATAGTCTAAAGTTGTACACCCTCTGCTACAGTATTTTCTGCACATAGAATAATAGTTTCTCTCATCTAAACTACTTATATTTAAAAAGTATAATAATATTAATAAAATGGATGACCCTGCAGGCCAACTTCACAGTCAATTATAGTGCTTTTGAATTTCATTAGAACTGTCATGAAATAGGCAAGGGAGGCAGTGGCTGGAAGTGCCAACCTAAAGTCCAACCGGCACTTCCAGCAAATCATCGCATAATTTGTCAAAACACAATCACGTCACTATTTGTATTATCCTGAGATTCAGACTGGTGCGTCTTCGTTTTGCTGATAAGTCAAGTCAAGTCAAGTCATCTTTTATTTATATAGCGCTTTTAACAATACAGATTGTAGCAAAGCACTGAAAATTGATTAGCCTAATGATAAGATTTAATATCCTTATAAAGTTGTTAGTTTTACTAATATCTCTTTAAACAAAGAAGACAATATTATCCAAATGGTCCATGTTTACATTATCTACAAATCTGTATAATGTACAGCAGGCCAGTAGTTGGCAAAAGCCCTGAAAAGAAACATACCTATAGACTAAATACTATAGACTATAGACCTAACACACAATCCCCCAGTTTCACAGACAAGGCTTAAGCTAGTCCCAGACTAAATTGCATTTTTGAGCTGTCTCAGATGAACATATCT
>JAUCNO010000710.1:10288893-10315842 GCA_032353835.1 Enteromius viviparus | reverse complement strand
CCAAGATACCACTGCTGCAAATACTGTACAACTAACATTAGTTTACAGCTTGAATAAAATGTAAACATATAGAAAAATATGTAGCATGTTTTAGTAGAGCAAACAAATCATAGAATGTGCGCGTCTGGTGTGCGATACTTCAAGCTGTCCTAGACGCGACGCGGCGCTGCTCTTCTCGTCCGGTGTGCGACCCACTTAAAGGTACAGCATTATTTGCATTTAAAGAGACATGCATGAAAACAGCCTGTTTCTGCTTCCACTCAGCATAGACATTTTCAAAATGATATAATAAATTATCTGCTGGATATTTTGAGCTGAGATGTCACAGACACATTCTGGGGACACCCGAGACTTTACATATTGCAAAAGAGGAGACATAACAGGTCTCCTTTCTTCTTTCTCCTCGGCATATACTGCCTAGTGTTTTCAAATCTGTTCAGAGTGTGTTCAGCCTTTGTTTGCCTTTATCACATGGAGCACAAAAGGAGAATTTCTGCAGAATCAGCATGCTGTTCATTTTCATACATATTGGGAATTACTTGGAACATATCACACGGGTTGTACAGGTTACTTTTATAGTGCCATTTCGTTTAATTGTAGAGTTTATAAACTGGAATAACTGCCTGAAGATACTTTGGAAATTACCTTAGTCTTTGGAATGACATGAAAGTGAGCATTTTATTTATTTTATTATTTTTAAGCTTCTAAGATTACAAGTGATAAAAGATTTCACTCGAATGTCAAAGAATTCAGGCTGAGTTATAACTGGCCTGGCTATTTTGGAAATGTGTGTCTTTAAAGTTTCCTCTTTTTTATATGTGGGATCCATGACAACAGCAACCATACAACAATATCCGATTTTCTGCAGGTGGGCAGCTGGTTTCCATGGATGCACCGAAGGTTGTGTTTGTACTGAGCTTTGTGCTGTGAGCTTTCCGTTGACGTCAGAGTCTCTGGCTGTAATCTGGAGTGGTCACCATGGTCACCAGTGTTTTTTTTCTTCTTTTTTTTCCCCTCCCTCTCTCTGGGAGTAGCTCCAAGTTATTGCTTGTCTTTTCCAGTTGAAACGAGCAGGCGCGCTGCTGTCTCTCACTCTTTCAGTTGATCTTTTTTGTTTTGTGGAGACTGATTTTGGGTCAGAGCTATAATTAGTGATTTTAGAGAAAATGTAAACATGAAACGGGGGAAAAGAAAAAGAAGAACAACGACTTTAACACTAAATATGGTTAGGACCTCAGAACAATCCAAACAATGCAGAAGCCACATAAAAAATAAAAAAGGCCAAATTTAATAATTCATAATTAAATTAACAATGTATCTCCCTTTTTTTGTTTGGTTATCATTCAGGTGTTCCCCATAGATTAAAAAAGGAAAATGGCAAATGTTAAAGATTTAATGTGATTCATGTTGTAACTTGTTCCTTGGAAGTGTCTTGAAAGTTAACAGTTCTCCATCACAGTCTAGGAGTTTTATCTTAGACAGACCTTTAAAGAAGCTTTACAAAATGCCAGAAATATAGATGAAACTACAAATACTGTAAAAACATTGACATTTGAGAAGTAATGCAGTGGAGAGGTACTGCTCAAAGCATCTATTGTGCGCTAAACACACATGAATGCTATATGTGTTTCATGTTTTTTACTTCTTTTGTTTTATTTGAATAAGGTCGGATTTGATGCACAACCTTTCATGTTGCAAAATTAAATATTAATGTATATTGCAGGAAAGGTTGAAAGGCTGTTTAATTATTCCATTTTTATTGAGCTGTGTTGATAGAGTCAATATAAATTAAATTATGTAATTGTTCTCACACTATACAGCCTTTACAGGAGAAGCATGACAGATGGATTATCATAAGTCGTATAATAAATCTTTGATCTTTGAGAATCACATTTTTACTCTTTTTCACTTTCTACTTTAACATCTTTGCTGAGCTTTAAGCAGTTTTACAGTAAGCTGAAACTGCCCTGCCTGCCTGTTTTGAAAATAATACTAAGGGCATGAAATATTTTGACCTTTTCTTTGTTTCTTCTGGTTTCATGAATGACATTCATAGCGGGGCCACATGCGTAGATATGAGCATTCAACCTTTTCTATGGAACTTAAATGGAAACTCCATTTGGTCCATACAAAATCATTTGTTAATCTATAATCACTTTCTTGTTTAAAAGTATAATAATACCTAATTATGAAAATGTATGTTATGTTAACAGGTATATAGAAAGAAAAAAGAATTACCAAAGAAAAGTAGTTTTAATTAAATAAGAAAACAACACTGTAAAACGACCGTGATTTTAATGGAAAGGAACTGTGAAAATGCTATGGTAAATTCCTGTTAGAATTATAATGAAGAAAAGTACACTGACATTCCCAGAATTCTCTGCATTGCATTTCAAAGTTTGAATTGCCTATTTTTTCTTTGAAAGAACTATGTATCTTATTTTTTTTCTTATCAGTTATGTTTATTATGGTTGTTAAATGTAATGTTGTTAAATTAATGTTTTTTGCATATTTAAGTTTAGTGAGTCTCACCATGATGGTGTTTAGTGTTCGTGTGAATGACACTGAGCTCCATCTATATTTGTACATGTTTAAGCTGCTTATGATGGGCTTTGGTTCATTGTGTGACTTTCTTATCACCTCCTGCATTTGGTACTAAACAGATATAGGCTGGTATATTAGTGAAATTGCGGTATTTAACTAAATTGACCTTAAAACCGTAACACTTAAAACACTTTGACCATATTTTTATTAGTTACCAAATTCCGGCAACCATAGCTGCCAGTTTTTTACTGTAAATTTTACAGAAGAATTTTATTTTTCTTGCCCTATTGGCAGAATCCTTGTTTAAAAAAAATCTCAAATCATTCCTTCCTTCCCACATTCATTCATTAATTTATTAATTCCAGAAAACAAGAGTAAATATCTTAAGACATTGTGCTTCTCAATTAAATGTATCTTGATATACTGTAAGAATATTTAGATCTTTGTACTGGAAGACATAACAAAAATAAAAAAAATGAATTAGTTTATACTGAAGCATGTTACAACTAAATTCAACATTTTGTTGTCTGAAATCACATGTATTATGTGAAATATGTGAATAGTAGTAGATGTGTTCTAAACAATTCATAAAATATTTTTTCTTATTTTAGCACATTTTCACAATTAGTAGCCTTGTAAATACACAAAAGAGTTGTGAGGTGTGGTCTGTTTATTACGTAATGGCAATGCATGACTTAGTTGAAATAAAGAACTGAATGTCCTCACTCCTAATTCTGTCCTGTCTGCACACGTAATTCACTTCAACCGCATGTTTCCAAGAGAACGCTAAATAGAATTTGTGGTTTTGAGAGCATAACTATTATATTACTTCTGTTAAAAAACAACGTATGCGGTCGTCTGCCTGAAGTTATAATTAGTTCTTTTATTATAAATAGCAGTGTTCTGTCGGATGAGGAAGGAATCTATTGTGGCGGTTTCACTGGAGCGTTGGGGATTCCTGAGAGCTCTTTATCTCGGCCTCAAACCAAAACAGCAGAACTCTAAAGAAGAACTAAAACACCTCAGGCGTTCAGACTGGTCCGTCTGGTGTTATTACCATCATTCCCAGCGAATTTCGGCTGAATCAGGGAAGAGAATTACAGGGCCTTTTGAGGGAAAACCCTGTTTAGAAGTTTTCAAAACAATTTGCCAAATCTCAAATCTGCATCTTCCAAGGAAAACTTTAACTGATAAAACAAGTCACAAAGCAACATCCTTATTTACCTTTTCTGAGGTATTAATAGTCTTTCCACTGTTTTATTACTTAGGCAAATTGTTCCTTATTTAGCGTAATAAAACTCAGGTCAGTTTGTGGATAATGTGATCAGCCTCCAGTGCTTGCATGAACTTTGTTACTCTTCTAGATGTTGCAATGCTCATTTGGGTCTCCATATTAAGCAATGCTGACAAATATTCACAGAGCTGTAATGTCATTTAAGATGGTTAGTAATCAAGATTAGTAATTTCCTGTCTAAGAGCGTTTGCTCCATTTCACAGAAGCCCTCTTTGAGACAGATAAGCTTACTTAGTAGGGAATTCAGTAATCTTAAATTCAATGAAACAAACAAATAACCAAAAAAACGCATGTAAATTTATCTCAAAACATTTACTGTAGTTTGCTGAGGATAGCGATTCTTCAGATTTTTGGGCAGAAGACAAGTATGGATAGAAAACATTCACTGAAGAAGGGACCTGAGCCAGATATAAAGTCTTGGGAATGGACTATTTGGACTAGTGATAGTAAGTAATGCCCTAAAGACTTCCCAAAGAAGCTTAGCAAGTGCTAGAAATTCCCCATAGACACATGTACACACATGCCTTACTAGCGGATGTTTTTATAAGTTGTCAGCCATATTGGAAAGGCCAAAGTAGGTCCGTGAACACTTGAGAGCTAGTTGAATTGTGCATCTTCAACCATTGTTATAAGCACACCTGTATATGAATAGAAATAATTACTATGTAACTATAATAACTGAAATAGCTTTGTTCATCTTCAAAACACAATTTAAGATATTTTGGATGAAGCCCTGGAGGCTTGTGACTGTCCCATTGACTGCCAAGTAATGAACACTGTCAAGGTCCAGAAAACTATGAACGACATCATCAAAATCAGTGTTTCAATCTGTATTTTAAGAATACTTTTTGTTTGGAAAGAAAACTAAAATAATGACTTTATTCAATTTTTCGGCACCGTAACGTTACCATGGCAACATTTTGGAGAGTATCTGCTGGATGCACAATAGTTATATATAAGCCGCGACACATCTTTTCTCTCTGTATTTACACTTTGATTTAAACAAAAACAATGTATCCGTGTGTCGTGGCTGACATAGACCAGCAAACATAGTTTGCGTTCAGCGATTCTCTCCAAAATGGTGCTATGGCAACGTTACTGCCTAATAAACGTAATAATCTTTGCTGCCGTACGCTGCGTAATATCATTTCACCTGCTGCACTGATGGCACCCATGATTATTACACTGAAATGAGAGTATAGTTCCTAGCCATATCAGCCCATATCATCAGTTTTAGTGCACAGTGTAACTAAAAATAATCAAAACTTTTTGGTCTTTTTTTGAGCGAGATGCTAACGGTCTAATCCGATTCAATGATCTATGCTAAGCTAAGCAAAAAGTGCTACCGCCAGACCCGGCTGAATGGATTAAAAAATTGTAAAACTCAACTGTTTAATTCTAGGTGAGTTGGAAAATGTGCCTGTTTTAAAAAAAAGGGGGAGTGTTCCTTTATGCTGAGCCACTGATGTCACATGGAGTGTTTTACCGATGTCCTTGCTACGTTACTGTACCTTTGATGTCAGTTGTGTTGCTGTCTATGCAGGGGCAGAGATCTATATTTTAATTATTCTATTTTATCTATTTTAATTTTTGTTCTGAAGATGAACAAAGGTCTTCGGTTTGGAATAACACAAGGGTGATTAATTCATAACCGAATTTTCATTGGGTGAACTAACCCTTTAAATCATATGTTATCATAGTGTCATTGAGAGCTCAGACTGTTGCGTGTCTCGGTAGCATGTCCTCACACGCTTGGCATCATCATAAAAGACATATTAAGCACAATGATGCATACTGTATGTAGGTGTGTTTATATTTGCGTCTATTGCACTTGTATGAGCAGGAGTGAGACTTACCCTGCTTGCGCAGGATCACAGAGTCTGTTTGTAACAGAGTGTGCTTTAACTTATATTCGCGTTTGAGGAGTACCCAGTTACTATGTTTAAACACAGAGAGCACTTTTGAAATGTTCATGAAAAGCCTTGCACCAAAGCATCTTCCCTGCATAGAGATTACATCACTTCCCTTTCATCACACTGGAAAAGTGCAATTGAGGTGCTTGTATGGGGTAGTCCCTTTGAACAAGAGCGACGTCTTTCATTTTACTACATATTTTTTTATGTCGTAAGCACAAGTTATCTTTAGAGTCCATAAAGTCGTCACTTTATTTTCATAGACATCTGAGATAAGTGTTCTGGGAAGTTATGGCATCTGTCATAAAGTCAGGCTGGAAGTTCATAACAAAAGTAATTCATAAGAATATGTAAGTAGTTCTTTTTTATAGGGTATTTTTTGGTAAATTCCTTAATATTAATATTTCAGTAGTGTCAATGACTCATTGTGACGTCATACTTCTGAATAGCTGTGCTGAAATAATTGTATGCTTCTTACTTCCTTCCTTCTCGAGGGGCTTTACTTTGTTCGTTATTTATTTGTTTCACTGTAGATCTACAACTGCTTTATTTTTTAAGAAAATACCCTGCCAAGGCGGCACGTTAAGCTCAGGGAAGACAAAGGCAAGGCAGCACATGGGATGTGAAAGCGAAAAAAGAATGAGCAAGAGAAGGCGTGAGGTATTTGTGACGATGCGTTACTATTAAAGCTCACTGGGTTGCGCAATTACAAAGTTCTGTGGAATCACATGATCACTGGCTCGGCTACTAGAGAATTTCGCATTTGATTATAGCGTACATTGGAAAAGCTGGCAGCTGGCTTGGAACTGAAATGTGATATTTACCTTTTTAGAACTGATGAAAGGAGCTTTTGTGTTTTACCACAGCAATCTAAAATTAAAAAAATGACTGATTGAGGTCACACGTAAGGTTAAAGTTTCGAACACACCCCTCAACACTCAACAAAACAAATAAAATAAAGATTAGTATTTTGGCAGGAGAAACTATTTTGGTTACATTTTTATTTATTTGTTACTTCCTGTTTACTGTTGATTAATGAGCACTGTCCCTGTTAAATAAATAAAATTAATAAATTTAAAAACATTTTCAATCTAAAATCAAAGTTCTAAGGCAGTTTAATATGATGACTATGATTTGATTTAATACAAATGCACATGAATTATATAGTTTTTATATAGTTTATACATGTTTGTCTGGATTTTTTTATTTATTTATTTTTTGTTCATGCAACATATTATCAACAAGGGTGTAGCAAACGAATACTGCCAGACCTGAAAGAATTTGCACCTAAACACCAGACTGTCACTGAATTCTGGTAAAAGCAGAAAGTTGAGTTCTGCACATGCGTGTGCAGCGGCAGCTGGTTTCACGCCTGTGTGCGGCTTGCAGCGAAACTGTTTCCTGGTTAAGAGTCTCATAGTTCACATGTGTTGTGAGTGAGGTATGTTTTTTTCTCGTTTTACAGTAAACGTCAGTATAGCAGGAAGAAGAAAAAGGCAAAGGGTTTTTAGTACACAATGTGCCTGTTTGTCAGAAGCACCTAATTTCTCTGCGGTTGAGGCAGTTTTTCCTGTGCAAGCAAAAATCAACATTTCAAATTTGACATCTTGTTTGCTAAACCCATGGGCCTGACCTCAATGCATTTGCAATTTATTGCCAAGTGCAGTAATATTTCTTGAATGGTTGAAAGCACTTGAAATGTATAGCATTTTAGACGACACTGGATGATTTGGTGCTGCATGTGTTAGCAAAGCTCAGGTTTGAACTTTAACATGCATTGCATGCAGTTAATATACAGCAGCTTAACCACTGGCATTCATGATGTTGTTTTTTATTGGATGGGTACAACATCATTCCTTAGACTTTGGCTAAGGTTGCTATTTCATCATGCACAACATTTCGAAATTAACAACAACAACAAAAAGATTCAAATTTATTTTATTTTGTATCAACTTCAAATTCGGAGCACATCTTGTTTCGATTTATTGCTGGGATTTTGTCACAGTAACACATTTAGAGTAGAACTGTTTTCCAAAATAAACTTATATACTGCTTTTACATTTATTTATTTGTTTTATTTAAATTTTTTACTTCAGCTATCTGCAAAAAAACTTAATCTGAGCTTCAAAGCATTTAATATTTATAAAAAAGTTTTTAGGTCTGTGCTCAATATGGTTAACAGTCATCAAAATGGGTTATGGCTTCTGCATACATATAATTTAGTACCATAAAATACCCTAAAATACAAAACTGGTACATTCATTTAATTGACGTAAGCACATTCTAAGAATCAGAATTATATCTATTCTATCTATGAGGAGCACAAGAGGGCTAAAAATAACCTTATCAATGTCTGAATTCAGGTATGAAGGATTTTTTCTCCTATTGTGACAACATATTGATTCTGGTGATGTACCAACGGTCACATGCATGAATACAATCGCTTTCTATCACACATTCTTCTCCTCTCTCTCACACACACATACACTCCCCAGCTATGTAAGTACAGTACATTCCAGTCCTCTAAGGTACGCCACAACACAGTGTGACTTAAGAACCTGATTGGTTTCCCAGAAGACTGACTTCAAAAGAGTTGAAGCAGTCACACATCTTCCCCTTTATCAGTCTCTACTGAGTAAAGCTTCACTTGGTTAAAGAGAAAGCGAGAAAGAGAGAGAGAGAGAGAGAGAGAGAGAGAGAGAGAGAGAGAGAGAAATCAGCTGTTGCTACTCAAAGAGCTGAACTTTTATTGTTCAATATATATAAGAGCCTATATATTATAATTGAGTTTTATAACTTGAAACTGTCTTTGTGTATGAATATCCAGAATAAAATATTTTTTACTTGAATGAATTTGTATTTATTTGATTATGTTTGCTTTTTTTAGTGAAATGTTTAGTGAAAAGTGTGTGGCATACATATATGACACAAACCCCCTCAAGCACAGCAAGAGTAGTTGTGTTTGAACCTTTGGCTAGAGGTATTATATTAAAAATGTTTTGTAAACGGAATCTGATCACATACTTGGGGTTAACTAACTTAATATCATGCGGAGAAAAATAACTAATTGTTTCTTTGAATGATGATAAAGTCAATTATGTTATCTGAGGTTGTTCTCTTAAATACTCCTTAAAACATTAACCGTAATCCCGAGCTTCCTCATATCAGTCAAAGTCTTACTGGAAGAGCCTTGTCAGACAGCGCGAGGGGAGGAACATTCCCGCTCAGTAAAGTGAATATCTCTGAATCAACTTTAACCCTTCCAGGCGTTCTGAATCACAGGTGCCAGCAACTCTGATTCATCTGCGTTTTGTACCATTTCAGACCCTTTCAATGTGAATCTGAGACAAAACACTCGTAAGAAATGAAAAACCCAAAGACAAGAAGTTCATTTTTACAAAAATAGTGCTCTTTAATAAATTACTGAAATGTTTCCTTGCTTTTATAAATATAAATACGTCACATCAAAACATGGTAGAGATGTCTTAACAAATCTAAATTCGTCTTCATGTATGTAAACAGCATTAAGGTAAAACATGGGTGATCTGTAGACACAAAACACTCATGTGTGTTAATACATTCAATAACAAGCAGTCTGCTTTGAACTGGTCCTGACACGAACCACTAAAAACAACACAGACGTTTTGTTCCAAACTGTGGCTTTTTCAAGTACAAGCAGAATATCGACATGTGTCCATCTCGATCTGTGTTCAGTCCCACTTTGACTCCAGAAGTCATTTCTCAGTGGTATGCCTCAGTGCTGTGTGCTGTTGCCCACTTCTTCCTTTTTCCCTTGAAAGGCACAAATATTTACTTGGAAGAAGGCGGCGGCTGATTTCTGCTAAATGGCTCGCTGTCTCCCTGCTTGGCGGCGCTCACAGATTCGGGGCAGTGCAGAGGCAGTGATTGGTGCCCACAGAGCAGGCTACGATACTGGCACTGGTACAGAAAGCAGTACAAATGTCCATTCATCGAGAGCGTTATGGCAGGAATGCTGCTTCAAGATCAGTCACATAAGAATGCATCAGTGATAGTACTGGCAAACTCCACATACTCAATACTTCTCGGTCCAAAACAAAAGCTTCACTAACCAGGGTTTTTTAAATGGGAGCATCGTACTCTTGTAAAAAGTCTTTGAGCTGTTGAGGCAACTGCTCTCTTTTGCTAGAAACGTCTATATGTCCATTGACGGTCTTCCTGCAGAGATGCTGCAGGGAGGACATCGTGCAAGAAAGTGGTCTCAACAGCTCCAGAGGGATCTTCTCGCCCCCCGTGTAGATGTAGTAATAGCTCCTAGAGTTCCCGTTGGACTGAGAGCTTCTGGAAGAGGGCATGTAGTGATGGACGAGCTTGAGCACGCAGTCGAAGCGAGGCACGGACTGCATGCTCATGGAGTCCGTCTGAAGGAAGAAGGACTTATTGTCGCACTGCACCCGCAGGTTCTTGGTGCCTGACTCGGTTTTAACGCTGAGCGTGAAGAAATGCCGTTTGTCTGAGCTGTCCCGCACCAGAAAAGTCCCGCTGGGCTCGGAGTTCAGCAGGTGATCGGCCTCTTTGCCGTGGATGGAGCCCCAGTAGAAACCGCTCGCCTGGAGCTTCCTCACGGCGTGCTGCACCATCTGAAACTGCTGCTTGGAGCTGAAGGTCTTGTAACGGTGAGACTGCAGCCGCATGCTTGTGTCAAAAAGACTGCTGCTCATTGCGTTGTCAAACTTGCTGTGGGTGACCATGGCGCTTCGCACAAACCTCCAGCTGCTGGGAATACCACACAGTGTGCAGCTCTTATGGCAAAAGAGTTAAAGCTGGCAACAGAAGAAAGATCTTAGATTAGTACCACAGAAAACATACATGAGTATATTTTAAAGTGGGATGGTTATCAAACTAAGACATGTGATGCTGTTACAGACTGAAGTATGTGTAGAAAAGTCTTATTCTAGCCTAAAAGTATTAAGCTTGAAAAAATGATTTGCTCGCAGTGCTTTTTCTTTGTAAGTTATACATAATAAACAAAACAGCCTACATGGTTTTTTATAAAACACTTCATAAATACTTAAACCTTTTTTAACACAATTCTAAAAGTCTCTCTTACCTTTAAGTCTCTTTTGGGAGATGAGAACTTTTTGTAATATCCAAAGTAGTAAGTCTCTACTCTGGCTGAGTGCGTGAGCTCCCGTGTCTTGTTCAGAGAAGTTAGTGTTTCTTCACTCTTGCCGTGCTTGAGTTCTGTTATTTGTAGTCCTCCTAGTCGTGTTCTAGTTAGCTCCGCCCTCACTAGGGTTCCAGTAAGGGTAGGTTGTCAGTAATACTATTCCTGGTACTACACATGCTCTTCCCCTCCCCCTCTGTGCTCTTCCAGACCTGCCGCCTTACTGTAAACGTATTCCCTAAAACAACACCTCCCTATTGTTGGTGAACAGATATTATCGCCTAGCAACCGTTGTATATTACGAATTCTAAGGGCTCGTTCAGGAAATAATTGGCGTCATAATAACACGCGAGCGTTCTACACCGTCGTTTGTTTAGCCGATGTAGTTTATACCAAACTTATGGTATTTAGACATGTCTGTGCCCAGAAACATGACTACACTGAATGAAATCCGACTCTTAAGCTATGACACGATTGATCTGACTTTCCTGTCAGTCATGAGTTAGTATTAACACGTCTATCCACAAGAAGGCGCTAATGTCATCAGCTTAACTTTTATACTGCTATATTTGAAACTAACAGTGAAATTGACAATAGTAACATAGTGCAAAGTACGCGATTTATTGCAGCTCATGAGCTGGGTTTTTCCCGCAGCATGCATTTAAACGAGGCAGCGATAATAATCAGATTTAGGATGAGCTTTACACACTAAAAAGGATTTTGGTGTGGATTCCAGGAAGTCTGTGTTTACATATCCATAAAATATTGAGATAAAAATCAGAAAATAAAACAATAATAAGAATAATCAGAAGACTTGTGTGCACATTATTTACTGTATATGGGTTATGCAATATTACACATAATATGTATCTAAAGGGGTATAAAATACACTACAGTTCAAACATTTGGGGTCAGTAAGATATTGAATGGTTTTTAAAGATGTTTCTTCTGCTCATCAAGGCTGCATTTATTAGATTTAAAATCCAGAAATAACTATAATATTGTGAAACATTATTTCAATTTAGAATAACTGTTTTCTGTGTGAATATATTTTAAAATATAATTTATTCCTGTGATACAAAGCATCATTACTCCAGTCTTCGGTGTCAAATATATTTTTGGAACCTGTGATTTTTTATTTATTTTTTTTTTTTTATTATTCTCAGGATTCTTTGATGATTAACAAGTAAAAAAAACACAATTTTTTACCAAATATAAAACATTTCTAAAATGTAAATCTATGCTGTGGCTTTTTTGTTCATTTAATAGATCCTTTGTTTATAAAAGTATTCATTTCTTTCAAAGAAGAAAGAATAAAAATGCACTGATCCCAAACTTAGTCCCAAACAGTAGTGTAACAGTAAACCGTAGTTTTGAACATTATTATCCATTTTAAATAAATGCTTTTAAATAAATTCTTCACAATATTACAGTTTTTTTCTGGATTTTTTATCTAATAAATGCAGCCTTGATGAGCAGAAGAAACATTTAAAAACCATTCAATATCTTACTGACCCCAAATTTTTGAACGGTAGTGTACATTTTTACATTAAAAAAAGATCATTAGAATCATTTAGAAACTCTTTTTTTATTGTATATGAGCTATACAACTATGTTTACATAAAATGTGATATAACAGATATAGCTTAATGCGCAAGAAAATAAAAAGAAACTCAGTTGAATCCATACTTTTCATGACAATTCGTTTGGAGTATTCAAATATTCAAAAGTCAATAGTAAGAGAAAACAATATAGAATGGCATGCAAGCAGTGAAGCTTGTTTACTGAAAATGCAGACTCTATTTGTCATGATGTCTTGAGGCAGAAATGCAAGCTAAAATTACCATCAAAATAAGGGTAGTCTGACTGACTGAGAAAAAGGAACAGAAAAACACATTCTCGGGTTTATTAGAAACCGGACAAAACAGAGCTGTGTTACTGACCGCTGGTCAGTTTTCCATTAAGGCTCAGGGAAAACTGGCCTGGACTTTCCGCGCCTTTCTCAAGCAGATAGTTTACATAACAAGGAATGAAAAATGATGTCATGATTCTTACTTAAAAGTATTGTCGAATACAACAGAAATGCATTATCCGTATCAGTAGTATCATCTTCATGAGAAGTTTTCCTGGTTTCAGTTTTCCTGCTAACCCTCATATACATACAAATGCCTTCAACAAACTATCTGTTGTACTTGGTCTACTGTTGACACAGCTCATCACAGAAAGGGTGACTGGAATAATATGTTAACAGTAAGTCAGTGCATAGCATTTGCTCAGAGTAAACATTCAGTGTTGATAATTGTTATAAGATCCAGGAAGAGTTTTTATTATATTTAAACAATACTAGTTGGACTGCCCTTTATCAAGTTCATCTAGTAAAAGCTCTCAGACAGTTGCAGAGTGAAGCAGATAAATAGGTCAGGAAAGATAAGAGTTAAATAGGCTTTTTTTTTTTTTGCTGATATTTTTCACATTTGTGTGAAATGGCTCTTTGCTAGGAATTTCGCATTAAGAAATGTCATCTTTCTGATTCATCACAGCACTCTGGAAATCAGAATTATGGCTTCCAGATTTCCCCTTCTGCAATTTCACAAGTAAAGGGAGGTGATGTCGCTGTGCAATTTGTAAACTATCCAGAAACGAACCTGTTTCTGCAAAAACAAGAGCACCGTTATATCAGAAATTTATGAGCATATGCTGCACTCCTAGACAACTATATATATGAAGCTTCAGCAGTATGCTTACTGTAAAAAAAATAAATAAATACATAATGCTGCAGTCAAGTCTCATTGGTTTACTTCCTTCTGGAAACATTGCAGTTGTTCACTCCTCTTCCCATCTTTGTGTACTCTGTAATCACATTTTGGAAAGTTGTTTACATAATCTAAGATAAACATTGTATGTATGTATATCCTAGAAAATTATTAACATTATTATGATAATATGATTTATTTATTATTAATGTTGCTTTTGCTTTTTTGACTTTAAATGTTTTGAAGGTACATTTGATTACCACCGTATATATTTTTCCAAATGATGAACGAAAATAGATTTCTGATCATAGTATGAATTTATTATCCAAAATATTAACACATAACAGCATGCCATGACGCGTACCATAATAGCCAAAGTGACTTTATGGGATAATTCCTCACAATGGTCACTGGGTTTGCTGGAAAATAAAATAAAATAATAAATTAAATGACATTAAATGAAGACAATTCTAACCATAATCATTCAAAGAAAATAGACTGATGCCATTAACAATAAAATAAAAATGAACCCTAATTAAAGACAATTCTAACTGTAATTATTCAGGCAGACAAATTCAGTTAAATAAAACCTTGTAATTTTTAAAACAAGTGTTTTCAGTTACTGAGTGCAGAAAAAAAACCTGGAATATCTCCCAATGTGATTCCTGTTAGGGTTTATATCTATGAAAAACAGACTAATTATACTATAGCATAAAAGCATGCTGTAATATGGATCAAATAAAGTCACTTACTTCCTTGTTTTAGATGTGTAACCTGCTCCCTGCAGGCAAATGAGAATTCCCAGCAACCATTGCTTCCTTAAGCGCCTTAGTAACATTGTGCACTTTCAGAAGTTAGGCCTTATAATCAAAACTTGCAGAATGTTACATGGGGACTTGATAAGGTTCTGTGTTGATAAGACCGCAGCGAGGTTTCCTGTGCACCATCTGTGTTTCATCATGATTCATGATCCTTGTCTATGGTGTGGTGAGCTTCAGTTTAGAAGAAAAGAGCCCCGTTCGTTTAAGCCATGTGATTTCTGATGATGCAGTGCTTTCAGACAGACAGCATTGTGGATGTACAAGAACAAAAGCTGACTGCAGAATGTCAGACACCTGGGCTGGAAAAGAAAACACACCTACACATAAGCTCTTGTAATTGTGTGATGAATACTCACTTTGTTTGTTAACCATCACACAGTATTATTGGGACAAGATAATAGTTGTCTTTTCTGTAAGGAAATATGGTATGTGGAGAACGCTTATCAGTTTCCTCGTTTCCTTTTGGAAAAAGATGAAGAAGATTTCCTTTGGAAAAGAACATTGTAAATTTGTTTAGCAAATAATTTCAAAGTGTAGTACAGAACAAATAAAGAAAGATAAAATCAGTGATCATACACACGCATATGTGGACATATTTAGTAAGTTCCACTGCCTTACGGAGCGTTTGCCCTTGTCTGGTTTTGGTTACCACGTGTATGATTATTGCCTGTTTCCTGGGTCTTTGCTTTTGGACTGCCCTCTTGTTTGTTTGCTGGTTGGACTGTAGTTTTGACTCTTTTGCATGTGACCTCGACTCTGATATCTCCCTCACGTTTTGGTATTTCAACTGCTCACTCGTTAAACTTCTGCAAATCGTTTCTAACCCAGTGTCAAATACGTTGAAGCTTGAAGCATTCACAGAGGACAATAATGAGGGAGAATCCTCTCTATGATAAAGAAAAACCCCTTCACAACCAGCGAAGAACACTCTTCAGTGTTGTGATACTCTCTAAAATGGTGGAAGACAGAAGTCAAGAAAGAGGAATGGTAGAGTCACCCTGCAGCCCAAGCTTGGTTGTCCACTGAAGCTAGGCAGGGTTGAGCCTGGTCAGTTCGTGAATGGGAGACCTCCTGGGAAAACTAGGTTGCTGTTGGTAGAGGTGTTAGAGAGGCCAGCAGGGGTCACCTTGTGGTCTGTGTGGGTCCTAATGCCCCAGTATAGTGACGGGGGCACTATATTGTCAAAAGAGCACCGTCTTTCGGATGAGACGTTAAACAGAGGTCCTGACTCTCTGTGGTCATTAAAAATCCCATGACACTCATCATAAAGAGTAGTGGTGTAACCCCGGTGTCCTGGCCAAATTCCCACTGGGAATTCCAATTACTAATCCTAATTACTAACCCCCCACACTTGATTGTAAAGCGCTTTGGATATGTATGTATGTATGGCAATACACAGTAATGCGGTATATAAATGCATCATTCATTCATTCAGAACTCTGCCTCAGTCCTTTGACCCGCCGGCTTCACCGTGGGCCCTAGCTCCCTTCTCTCCTTTGGTGCCCATCTGTCCAGCAGCTCCACCGGGCTTGATTGTCCCTCCGGCTTCACCTAGGTTGGTTGGAGTCCATCCATCGCCTTTGGAACTCCACTCCTTCAGCTTCGCCTCGTCCCTCCCTTTAGCTCCGCCTTGGTCCTCTCTCACTCCGGCTCCGCCGTGGCCTTTCGGATCCCCTCATCTGTATTGGTCACCAGCACCATCTGTTCTGCCTTGGCCCTCATCTTTGGCCTGTCTCTTCGGGCTCTTTGGCTGAAAGGTTTTGATTCACTTTGAATGTTGACTACTGTTTATATATGTGTGTATATATTTGTGTATATATATAGGTCAAGAAATTTAGAGAAATTATGTTATGTCAATAGAAATCACATTAAATTAAAGTGAAGTGTCTACTTATAAGGTTTTTGGATATGTTTTTGGACAATAAAATGAGTAAAAAGTAAAAACTTGAAATTTCCATG
Organism: Enteromius viviparus; assembly: GCA_032353835.1. Taxonomy (NCBI): domain Eukaryota; kingdom Metazoa; phylum Chordata; class Actinopteri; order Cypriniformes; family Cyprinidae; genus Enteromius; species Enteromius viviparus. Next base: position 10,299,412 of record JAUCNO010000710.1, on the reverse strand, counting down.
ACTTTTCCAAATCTGAAAATCATTTCCCTGATATTTCAATGTATTACACGACTAAGGTTTGCCACAAATCACAAAAAATAATAATATATCAAAATAAAATAATTGAAATACTGCAATTATGTCCTTAGCATTAAAGAGCTTCCACTCATTCAAGATTTTCAGGTGATAAACTGTACATCCTGGAAAAAAAGGGCATTCCAGTACAACATATGCAGAGCACTGTGGTGATGACCCTGAGTACAGTCAAACCGACCTTTGTTTTGTGACTCTGCAGGTCAGTTGCTCTCAGTCCTGCACTGTATGATCTGAAAAACTCTCTGCTGATGATCTGAATCACGTGTGTTCAATAAAAGAGAACTTCACTCTGCACTCAGGACCTGGACTGAGAGGCATTGCTTTAGGCAATTCTCATGCAACCAGTGTGTTATATGCCAACAGAGGTCACTACAGCACAGGTCTGCAGCTCTTCTAACTGAGACCCCAAGAAGGTTTAATCACAGCATTGTATAAAATTGAGGTGTTTGACTGCAAAGGTCTTCACTTGTTGCATTAAGTGTTACACTTACCGCTAAGTTTCCTATTAAACCTGAAATAAATAAGCAACCACCTGACATACTTGAAATAAAACTGCTACATATAACTTTAATAAGTTTAATTAGCTAGTTCAAAGAGTTTAATAAGTGTCGTGCTGTGTTTATGAGCTTATAATAATGAAATAATGTTGACCTACACAACAACTATATGTTTATTTTAAAATGTTGCAAAAATTGTTGACCAGTAATTGCAGCTAGAATTAGAAAAATTTTATTATCTATATCTATATCTATATCTATATCTATATCTATCTATATATATATATATATATATATACAGTATATATACATACAGAGTATATATAAATATATATATATATATATATACATACATACAGTATGTATATATGAAGAGTTCAGATGAAAAGCCTCTAAGTGCTATACTTTTTTATCAGTCTCCTATATGTAGGTTCAGCAATTTCAGGAAATGCCAGAATTTGCTAAAAGTACTTTGTCAATAATAAAACTGCTAATTTTCCCCTAAAACTATATGGTACACATCAATCCCTTTTAATTCTATGTGATATATGATGTGATTATGACAGTTCTGTGGTAAAATTGTAAAAAATAAAAATGCTACAAGTTCTTTATGAAGATTTTTTTTTTGACAGATTGGGCTGAAATGTCTTGTACTGCATTGCGCCACATAAAAATCTCAACTTGCAGTAAGTTGCAGTTCACCATATGTCACAGTCAGAGGTCATGACCTTTGCATTAGTGAAAGCATTACTAAGATAGTAACATAATCAATCATTTACTTTGTTGCTCAGCGATGAGAAATATACGAACTTTAAACGTAGTCTAAATGAGACGGAAAGATAACGCCCATTCAAAGATATAGCCCTCCGCGACAGCTACTATAAAAAAAACAGTGTTTAACTGCTCATTTTATTCCATATAAGCAAAGCTCTTCAGATGACCGGCCAAAAATAGTCCGCTAATCTGTTTGCACGCTGTTACAAAGATCACCACGTGCCCTTCCTTCAGCTACGACCAAGCAAATCCGTGATTGGCTGTTCAGGCGTGACGCAAGCTGCATTTAGGGAATTCCGTCAGCTGTGCTGCGGCACGTTTCAAAACTTCGATCCGTCAAACTCTCCAGCGCGCCTCTCCTAACCCCTGCAACTTTTACTCAAGAGCACAGCACATGCTGTTTTACTTATTTTGCGAGTGGAGGATGTGTCATGTCCAGCAAGGGACCCAGAGAGCGTTGACTTTCTGAATAAATCATTTATAACCTGTGGGAACATCCAGAAGCTGAAAGGAAAGAGGGTGAAAATCCCGACGTTTTCTGTTTGATATGTAAGTGACCTTCTACGCGCTCCAACTTTCTTAGAAACTTTCTGAGCCAGTTTTGTGTTGCTCTATTCACCTTAAATAGAGAGGAGGGTTAATATTCACGTCGAGTATTAGATAACACGCCATGCTTATTTGAGATAAAAGTAGTTAATCTATGATATGTACGAGGATCCCAATGAAGAAGTGGCAGGGAACACACTGTTCCAAGAACAGGAAAAAAATAGAGAGGGCAAAGATAGGAAAAAGCGAGAATGCACAAATCAACCACTGATATCATAATCATAAACTGATTACTAAATATAATAGACCATTCAGCAGTGCAGTTATTGAACAGTATATATTATGTAGTAATATGGTAGTAGAGGATGTTATTTTGGCTTTTTTTACTTTAAAGTGTGTGCAAACATCTGAATATTGGAAGACAAACATAAACAATGCGCCTTAAATAATTTCCAAAATTGTTTCAAATTTTTGTGCATTTCTGTACTCAGCTGTGTGTGTGCCTATTGAAATGGGGCCATGTATGGAGCGCTGTTTAAAAATGAACATGTTGTTCCAAATCTGACTAACATTAGATGATTTAGACATTAAACATTAAACTGGATTAGCCTGAAACATTCATACCGTTGGTGTGAGCTGTGTTATTGATTGCTTGGTACAAATGTTTGAGTATCTACTGATACTGATCGAGAGAAGAGAAAACATGATGTGTACTTGATGAACAAAAATGGTCCTAATCAGGCCGTTCTCCCATAAATACTCCAAGGAATGATAGTGTGTTTTCATTGAATAATTACCTCAATTTCAGTGTGTTTCATTCAGATGGCTTCAGAAATATTGGAATACCTGTACAGCACACAAATCAAAACTTTCTTGTCGCGCTTTTTTGGTTCTTTATTACCTTTGAAAGCCTGAATGTCCATTCATGATAGTTGCACAATCAGTTTCTTAAAATTCTGGAATGAAGTCATACAGGTGTGCGAAGACACAAACAGAAGGCTAATTTCTGTGTGAATTATCCCACTATCGTTGTTTACATTCACTTTTGCATGAGTGATTTTTATCAAACGTGGGCTCTTTCTTGTATAGAGTGTAAATAATGAAACTATGTGCTTATCTTTCATTATCTAGAAGTCGCCGGTGACGTACACAGAGCAGATATAGAGAGTCACAGCGTTGCTGGATTTACCTTATCGTGTCTTATGCCACAGATGGATCAGTGACAGGGTCAACACACACACGGCGAGCTCGAATATCCTCCGTCTCAGTATCCACCAGCCTTGAGGCCACCCACAGGCGTCTTTAAATAGATAAACACTTTAACTTCTCTGCCAAGGCCATAACGTTAGAGGAAGGTTTGTGTCACTGCACTGATATTAGTCAGCAGATTCAGACATCAGGAGCGTGAGAGTAGCTCTGTGTCTGACAGTGTTGTGCAGCTCCTGGAATGCCGTTGAGGGTGTTTTTCTGCTTTGTTTGTTAGAGACAGGTATGTTCTCAGATGCCTTGGAGGCCGCAGGACAGGTGGAGGGTTTAACGCTGTCCCCTCCACAGATTCACCCAGACCCAGATGATGAGGTGGAACTGGGCACAGAAACAAAAAGACGGGGCAGATATCGCCATAGCTTACAGATACTCAAGCCCTTTCGGATCACACACAAGTAAGTTCTTCTGGATATAGATGCTATAACCATATGAAAGTAATATGTTGGTAAAATGTGACTCAAGACCACAAAACCAGATTTAAATAAATAAGAGTCAGATCTGATGTATTTCCATTGGTGAATGTTTTTTTTTTTTTTTTTTAGGATAGAATGATATTTGGCTGAGATACAACTATTTGAAATCTGCAATCTGAGAGTGCAAAAAAATGGGAATATTGGGAAAATTACTTATAAAGTCCAAATTTAGTTATTAGCAATGCATATTACTAATCAGAAATAAAGTTTTGACAAATTTAAGGATATTTACAAAATAATCATTTTTAATATCCTAATGATTTTTGCCAGTAAAGAAAAAATTCGCATTTTGACCCATTTAATGTATTGTTGGCTACAAATATACCCATGATACCTATGACTGCTTTTGTGCCCCAGGGTCACAAATTAAAAAAAATATATTTTTAGAAAGGTATGTGTATATTTTAGGAGATGTTGCCACTTACTTGTAGTTTATCCTTTCCCCCTCACTTTTCTTTAAAAGGGCCTGCGGTGTGAAAAATGAATCTGTTTATATTCCAGTAAAATTCTCAGTTAGTTTGAGCTCATAAACACTGCATGTATAATTAAAAAACAATTAACAAACGCTGTTTAAAATAGTTCTTGCTGGTGTACAGCATTTCACACTGCAGGACAAGGTATTAATCGTCTTTGACACATTTTTCCAACAGTTAGACTCACAAATGCACAAACACGTAAAGCTTATTTTATGATTATTCATGCTTTAATATGGTGAAGAATCACTTCACAGGACTTCATAGATTAATATGTACAACTTATAATTAAAAAATACATTTAAGTACTGTGTATTTTATATGAAATATACAATGTGAAATAAAAAAAACAATAAATAAATAAATAAATAATATATATATATTTATTTATTTATTTATTTTATTTTATTTATTTTTTATATATTTTTTCTTTTTTGGAAATACTGGCTGATGCCGATAAATTTTGTATTTTTATAGATTTTTTGTATTTCTCACTTTAACAGTCAACAATATTTCAATTTATAATGTTATGTTTATGCTCAAACCTGTGTTCTTTGCTGCCGAGCCAAATTATCTGACAAAAAATAAAATAATTAGCTCTTTCTTAGATTGATTGGCATTTCAACATTCCTTGAATGATTCAAAACTACAAGAACATAAAGTAACTTCAACTTGTTTGAATAATAACTGCTTTAATAACTGCCATATATTAAGTGTTTAGTAAGTAGGAGACACATTTACATCAAAATAATAATTAATCTACTCTGAACTCTTAAAATAAAGCTATGAGCTGCTTTTATCATCTGAACCTATCACTTAAATAGAATTGCTTGTTTGCATCACTGCAAGTTTATCCTGCATTAAACATGCTTGTTGTCATTTTAAACAATAAATAGTTCACACTAGTTGCTTTATTGTAAAAGCTTGTGTGGATACAATACATTTGTTATGGATTTTCAACATGCCGAGTTTAGTGTTGAAAAACCTAACTTAAATAACACTTCTGCCACACTGCTTATGCACACAGTGTGAAACCTGTTAATATGGAGCCAAAATAAACATATGCACCGAAATACTTTTGTGAGGTGTGAGACAAGCCTTAGGAGATGCTTGCTTGTTTGCCATTTGGACTCAAGTGACAGTCAATGAGGTCTGATAAGAACGCTCTTATCCTTTACTCACAGACAGCTCAATTTTTAACATGCTGACTGATAAAGAGCCATTGAACTTTTTCACTGCTGCATAAGAGTTCTGAGAGGGACGTGCAAACTTCTGTTCAAACACGAACGTGTGATTCATCTCCTGTTTGGTCGCTGCCAGTAAAGATTTTCTCTCGCGTTCAAGGTCACGCCGTTCTCAGACATAGCACATAGCGCCTAGATCACTGATACAAGCCAAACTCTTCCATTCTCACCCCCAGACATCAGCACCCGGCGGACAATGCAGGGTTTTTCTCCTTCATGACCCTGCAATGGCTGTCCCCTCTGGCATGGAAGGCCCACAAAGCGTCCTGTCTAAAGATGGAAGACGTGTGGGGTCTGTCTTGCCACGAGGCCTCAGAAACCAACTGCCAAAGGTGAGCCACTGGCTAAAACCCTTCAGAAAAAACAGTAAACATGTGACTCAACAATATAGGGTTCTTCAAGCTGGTATTTTTATAATAATAATAATAATAATAACAATAAGTACATTAATTAGAGATACAGTATAGAAAACATGTTCTGTGATATGAATCTACTAATTATGATTTTGATCACTTGACTGATGTGGAGTTATTAAATGTTCTCTTTTGTTGAACAACAGGTTTATAAATGGATTTTAATTAGTTTAGGAGGATGTTTGTCATGCATTGCTTTTTAAAGCGATGATGCTAAACAAAACGGTATTTTGTGTAATTGATGTAATGCAATGTGTTTATGTGGTTAAATGTTCAAAAACTCATTATTTTCCACATACTGTACGTTGTTGTTACTGCTATCTGCATAGATGTTTTAAAGCCTATCATTCTGAAAAGCAAGGTGTGCTCTGATTGGCCAGCTATCCAGTATCTGACCGATTATCTCAAACATATGATGCAAGTGTTCCTCCCTTTGCCATATTTAAGAAAAAACACAGCGTTTCCACAAAACAATACTACAGCGAGAATAAAAGTTACACCTTCTTTCTTTCTGTAAATATTTGGGTGGTGAAAATCTTCCAACACAGTGATGTAGACGTGGGGGGGCGTGTTTGAATGAGATGTTTTAGGAAGGCGTTGATAAGTATGAATATATCTCTTTGGTTCTAGTCTTTAGTCTTTGCAGTTTTACAGATCTTATATGCATAAACAGCTTGTAACACTCCAACGACCATATGACCACTTTAAGATGCATGTTATGGACCTATGGTATATGTATAAAAAAAACTGCTTAAATATACATTATACAGAGGCAGAATATGTGTGTGTGTTATATTAAAAGAAAAATGCAGATTTTGCCAAATTTCATTTTGATTTCAATTAATCGTTCAGTCCAACCCAGGAGCCAAACGCAAGTTAGGCATCTCTCGTATGTGCCAACGCTGATCTGTGAACAAACAGAACTATTAGAAAACACCTCGTGTGCCAAGGTCTCACACAGTTGACGCCTTGATAACAAGAGGTTGGTGTAGGAATCCCTCGAGTCACGGTGGGGATTGATAGATGCTCTCCTCCCACGTTCACACGGCCCAGAGAGCTATGGCAGGTGGGTGTTATTCATAGCAAGGATTAGACATCAGAGAGAGAGAGAGTCGGTCTGCAGGACGGTTATGTCATTAACACGCCAGATCGCAGCCCGCGTCCCTTTCGACTAAGCTGGCTCGTTGACGGGGCTCAGAAGGTTTCTCAAGGACAGGAGAGAATAGAAAAACACCTGTAATCTGTAACCGCCCTTTTCTAATCACAGAGAGTATCATCTGAGAGTAGCCCGCATTCGGGGAATGAATTGGATCAGACTTTGGCTGTGCTTTCTTTTGTTGCAAGATCAATGATGGTGTTTAAATACAGGCTCCTGTATTTGGCCTGACAGCTATGCCTCAGCAGCTCTGTAAGAAGCGGTGTCAGTTTTCAGTGTTTGACCTCAGGGGCTGTGTCTCCCGTTACTGCATTTGTGTCAGAGATAGCTGGGACGGTTTGTGCGAGGGGTTGCGCTGGGGTGGGTATTTTATGGGGTCTAGAACACTTACATAAAGTGTTATCCTCAAAACAGAAGGCTGTTGAAATGTAAACAAAAAAAGATTCAGTTCAACAGCTCTTGTACCCTTGCGAGAGATAAAAGCTGTGAATGCTCTTTGGCATGGGAACTGCCTTGGCCCTTCAGATTGAGTGTTTATTCTGAGGCTGAATTTCAATGTTTTCTGTAAAGTTTTTTTCTCTGGAAAAAATTTTGCATCACAATGTTTATGAAAACTTGCACATTTTTATCATTTATTTCTTGACATAATTGCTAGTAGGAGCAGTGCACAGATGATTGGAGAAATCCTTTGTGTTGCCAGAAGATACAGGGTTAACCCTACCCACACTTTGATTACTCATTACAGTTTTAGAAAATATATTTCAAAATTAAACATCTGATTACAAGATAATATCTAACATCTAACAATTAGAAAATTATTAGGGTGAGCTTTCATCCTGTGTCGACTTTAATTTAGACTTTAAACAGCTATTAAAAAATCATAAGGGTATTTGAATATAGTCATTAAAAAGGATGATCATCATTTACTCATCCTAAAGTTGTTACAAACCAGTATGAGCATTTATATTTTCCAGCAAAGGATATTTTGAAAAGTGTTTGTGTAACGATCAGTCCGTGTTGTGATGCGACAGGCAGAGAGGAGAGGACAAGGGAACTCCGAATACAAACATTTATTAAACTAAACTAAATACTACAAACCAACAGCCTGACGAGGCAGCAGTGACAACGAAAATTAACAGCACACAAAACACACATCACGTCACGTTATTTACTTCACTTTAACACTGAATAACTCGAACTCAAAAACAAAGGGCTTTAAATACACAGAAACTAATGAACAAAAGTGAGGGCAGCTGGAAAAACACAGGTGGACAAAATCAACTAATCGGAACATAATCACAGGGAAAAACCAAATAAAGACAAGACTGGACTAAACCAAAAGTACAAAGATGGGGGAGACCAGGACAGACAGACACAAAACATGACAGTTTGTAACCAAATAAAGTAGTTGCTGGCATCCATTGACTTCCATTGGTTTTTATAGTATATATCATATATAGAAGTTAAAGGCCACCAGAAACTTATTAGTTAACATTAGTGAACTACATTAGTTAGTAGTATTAGTAACATACACTAAGATTGAAAAACACTTCTACAGCATTTAATAGTAATAATGTAAATTTCAGCATTTACTAATGCATTATAAAACGTTTGTTAACATTAACACTGTTCTAAATGTATTGTTCAATGTTGGTTCATGTTAATTAATAACAATTAATAACATACAACTAATGCTAACAAATGACACCTTACTGTAAAGTGTAACCAAGATTTTAATAGAAACACACCCAGCTCCTCATGTTACACTAACAGTCCAAATTCATGTCCTATAGTTGAAACCTCTTTGTGTTTGGTAATACTTCATTCAGACTGGAGTGGCTCTGGCACGAGGAGCTCAAGCAGCGGGGGAAGGATGGGGCTTCTCTGTCCCGGGTGTTCTGGAGGTTCTGTCAGACCCGAATGCTGGTGGCCATCTTCTCCCTGCTCATCACCATGGTGGCTGGATTTGTTGGGCCTGTGAGTTACCCTTATTCTCTTTTTATATATAAATATGCTGGGATTTTTGAAAACTGATGCTTTTGAATGTTAGCATCACACATATTCAGCTTCATATCTATGTGTTTTCATAGACTAGTCATAAAATTTAGTATTGAATCATAAAACAGAATCCAGGAGAAAAAATAAATACAACTGTATGAAACAGATGTAATTAGGCTCCTAAACTAAAAGCTCTGTGGCATTTAATTGTGAACAAACACATGTTTTTTTTAGGTCTAGCAAACATGTGTGAGTGTTTCCTTCCTCAGTAATGGTAAATGAATACAGTTATAAATATTGATATTGTATGATATAAATATATTGGCCATATTGCCCAGCCCTAGTGCAAAAATAATTACTCAAAATAAATTGATGGCTGAACTGTCCCTTTAACTGCGCATGAACACTCTGATGGTTCAGCACTTTCCAGCTTCACACTGAAAACACGCACGCATTTATGAACAGTTTTATATTCAGGGGATCAATGGAGAGATTATATTTGCAGCCTGTGCAAGCTCAAAATGAAAATCGTAATATAAAAGAGATATTTTTCATACCTTCTCGTACCTCAAACTAGTATTAATCCACAGGATTGTGACGCGTTTCTGGATTTTCCATGGTCCAGGAGGCATGTTATTTATATTATTCAAGTTATTGCCTGCTGCTTTATTTCTGTTGCCAAATGAGCTTAGATCTTTATTCAACAAAGAGTGATTTAGAGTTTGGATTAAAAAAATTCTCCTAAAAAAACACACACATTTTTGATCTTATTAGTTTCACTGTGAGGGGATTTATTTCAGTGTAGCTGTGAGTTTCTTGCTGCGACACTGTTGGGAACACAGCTGTTAATTTTATTTCCCCACACAAGGCCGCACATGCCCCTGACAGCACCCGCTTAATAGCATTATCAGGGATTACATGTTACAAAATAGCACACTTATTTCCTTGCGTTGATTTGTTTAGTGTTGCATGGGTCAGCCATTGTCTCAGCGGCTCAGTACATTTTAGTGCTCTTTTCATGTTATAAATTTCTTTTTTTTTTTCCTTACTCCTGTCCATGGCTTGAAGTAAATACTCAAAATATTACTTTTGGCTAAATAACACTATCTTTCATAGTTTTTGGGTAATATTGTTTAATGTTATTACAAATTAAAATAACTGCTTCATTGTTCAAATATATATTTAAAATGAAATTTATTTGCCTGATGGCAAAGCTTTGGCACTCAAAAAAAACGCCTGATATTATTATCATAGTGTTAAAAAAATTTTTTTGTGGAAACCGTGGTATGTTTTGTTTTTCAGTATTTAAAAAAACGAATGGATATAAAATTAAAAAGATGAATGTAAAGTTAAAAAAATATCATTTATTTGCAATATATATATATTAATGTAATGTGTCTCATATCCTTACTTTTGATTAATTTAATGGGTGCTGGCTGAATAAAACAATGAAAAATATGTTTGTGTGAACAATTTGATTGAGACACATTCACGATGACACATTAATTTTTAAAAGTATTTTTGATGAGTAGAAACTTAAATAAACAGCATTATCTCTCTCTCTCTCTCTCTCTCTCTCTCTCTCTCTCTCTCTCTCTTTCTCT
>JAUCNO010000710.1:10249895-10288793 GCA_032353835.1 Enteromius viviparus | reverse complement strand
TAAGCAAAAATATGTTTTATCCGATTACTCGATTAATCGATGGAATTTTCAGTAGAATACTCGAATACTAAAATATTTGATAGCTGCAGCCCTAGATGGAGAGTCAGAGAACTCTTGGACTGCTCCCGGCACGTGAAAAAAAGCAATCTCATTGGTTGGCCAGTTTTTACGCGCCGCATCAAACCATAAAAACGAGGTAGAAGCTTTTTAATGATGCTTTGACACGTCGTGTTTTATGCTTTATTGTGCACACTCACAATTGTGAGTACATTGCGCCCTTTGTCTAGTCATGAGGCGTTAAAACGTCAGCGTTATTCGCGTGTGATATTCATTCCTTACGTGTGGGTGAGTCAGCATTTTGGGGTTAACCCCTCAACAAAGACTTTGTGTAAGAAAAATATCCATATTCACAACCATAATCATTAGCTTCCACTAACTGTTGTAACTGCGAACTTTATTAACCCCCTGGAGCCATGTTTTATGATTGGTAGATGCACTTTATTGGGCTTCAAAATGAGTACCCACATTCACAGCCATTTTTTACTGAGTGTATTTGTCTAAAAGAAAGTCATATACACCTAGGATGGCTTGAGGGTGAGTAAATCATGGGGTAATCATTTTAGTATCACAGCAACTCAAGCATTACTCATAATTAGAATTTTATTTCAAGGTCTAGTTTTATGTTGCAATAATTTTTACAGTGCTGTATGTTTTATTGACTTTTTAAAAAGTCATCTTTGCTCAGTTGTTCAAGGTTATTACATAGTGATATATTATATTTTGGCTTTATAGGCTATAATAGTTTTCCATTAACTTCCGGTTATATGTAGTTTTACAGGTTAGGTGTTATTTAAGCAGCAGGTAATGTAGGTCAAAATTTTTTGCCATTAAGTCATTTCTCATCATAAAGTACAGATATCCCCAATAAGGAAGGGAGATGTCATTGTACTTTAAAATTCAATTCCTTCTGCAAAGCCGGAGGTCAAGGTTTGCCAGGCTCCAAAAAGCATTGTATATTATTTAAGCATTTTATGGCACTGAAAACTAGACATTTCCTATATTTTGATGAACGGGAATGCTAGCGGCTAGTTCTCTGCAGGTATCCTAGACCCAAGTCTTAGCTTTGCAAACCATTTTTTTTTATGCCCTGGGTTTCCAAGAAACACTCGCAGCATCTTTATTGTTATTCCCACAATGCATCCAGTGTAGAATAAAACACAGCCACTTTTGTAAGTTCAGCCTACAATAATATCTCCACAGCAGTATCTCACTGTGTGTGTGTGTGTGTGATCCACTGTTGCTGAATCAGGCAGGAGTGTGTGAGAGCGCTAGCGGGAGGAGCTCCTCTCTTCTGGGAAACAGGCTGTAGTTAATTGGCGGCCTGTGAGTTCGCACATGGATCTATTTAGGAGAGGGGACGAGGAATCCCGCAAGCTGACATATCTGTCCCCACGAGACATGAACTTCATGCTCGACTCACAGACCTCGACTGCTGGGCATTTCCAGTATGCTGGCATGAATAACGTACCCTGGCTGCTGTTCAGTTTCTCATTCCTGTACGAGGAAACCCTCACACTGAGTTTGGGGGCCAGTGATGCAGTTTAAAGTGGGCAGGATATACCGCATGTACTTGTATTAAACCGCCCTCCATTAGTGCTGCTGCCTGTTGAGCGAAGCATCACTGTTACAGTAACACATTACAGGAGTTTCACTTGTTAACATGCATTAGCTAATATCAGCTTGCAACATATATATATATGTGTGTGTGTGTGTGTGTGTGTGTGTGTGTGTGTGTGTGAAATCCATAGCAAATATACATGCAGATTTTTTTGCATGTGTTGTTTTCATGTATGCATTAAATATATATATATATAGTTTTAACATATTTGCTACAAATTATATTATAGAAAATGTATTATAAAGATATTACTGACATATACAAAGTATACTGGGTATTTTAATAAACATATCTTTTTACGTCCAGATGCTATATGGTAATATAACTCTAGATATAGAGAGTTAGTTGTCTATTTTTACTAGGTTAATATGTTGCAAACCTGTTACAAACATCCTAGATGGTCATTATACCGCTGAAAGAGCCAATAACAGCAACGTTTAAATAATGTCACATTTATTATGTAAAATTATTACATACATTACAGACATTACAGACATATTATTGGAATTTTATATTTTGTATGATTGTCATTTTATGTATTTATATGGGCACAGTCTTTCTTTCCTTCTCAGAGGAAACATCCCTTTTAAAATTATACGTTTTTAACCGATCACACATGCAATACCAGCCCAGCCTCACAGCAATTCGTACATATTTTAAGAGGTGGCTAATTTGTACAAATTCATACGACCTCACTCGTATGAATTCATAAGATTTTTGCTATTTTACGAGTTGCCAATTCGTATGAATTTGTACAAATGACCTACACCTGGTAAACCCCGCCCCTAAACTGGAGTTTACAAATCGTACACATTTGTATGAGTGAAGTTGTACAAATTTGAACGAATTAGCACGAATTTCCCACCTCGTGCGAATAAGTACGAATTGTTCGTGAGACTGTGTTGGCAATACATTAGCTATAAAAATCCCCTTGAGAAAGTTGCTTTTGTACATGAATGTACATACTGTAACACAACATAAACATTATCCATAATACCCTAAAACCCATCATTTCAACATTTTAAATATATACATGTAAATACAATATGTCTATATTTACCTACCTATATATATATATATTTATATATATATTAGATCTGTCAAAAGATTAATCATGATTAATCACATCAAAATAAAAGTTTTTCTATATATAATATATTTGTATATTTATTAAGTATATATAAATACAAACACATGCATGTATATATTTAATGAAAATATGTTATGTTTATGTAATAAATATATTTAGATATAAAATAAAATATAAGAAAATAAATATATAAATGCATTTTCATGTAAATACTTTCAAAATATATACTTTACGTGTGTATTTTAATATAAACATAATAAATAAACACAGCATTAATACATGTATTATGTAAATAAAGACTTTTATTTTGGATGTGATTAATCATGATTAATCATTTGACAGCAGTAATATATATATATATATATATATGTAAATATATATGTGCGTGTATTTATATATATATATATATATTTAAAACATGTGTAGAGATATTTTCTATATATGCTGTTGTCATAATTTAGTTACTGTATACTATATATTATCAATATATTTTCCATTTGCTTAAATATATATTGTGAAACTATACAGATTGTTCAGAAGCAGTTGAAAAGTTTTTTTCTGTTTTCTTTTTTTTCCCCAAAGACAACACAGCTTCCTTTACCTTCTTGGAGGAAACACCTGCTACACATTTCCTTCATAGCAATCATAACATCTGCGCTGCAGAACAATCACAACCTTGTTGCAGTTAAACATTATGTGACAAAGAACTATGAGTTCTTGCGAGGTCAGTATGTTGTGAATACACCTCCTCTCAATATATCAGAGAAGACATTGAATACTGAACGGCGGATACGGTTACTGTTCAGACTGTTCTAGCACATCTTTTGTTCAGTTTCAGGTTTGAAACTGAACAATAGGCTTGAAAACAAGGCCTTTTACTGAAGGCACACTGTGCTGTTCATGAGCTCATACTTCCCCAAATCTGCGTGTAAAATTTCCAAAACAAAACAGCATTCCTTCTGCTTTCATTTTGCATGCTGCACTCTCTCTCTGTCTCACACACACACACACACACACACACACACATACTTGTTTCTGGACTCTTTCTGTTTCTGGAAAATGTCAAATTTCTACAAAGCACATCTAACGCCTCTCTGTTCCTCAGGAGAGCTGGCAAGAGTGTGCAGATTTACAATAAGAGGGTGTCATGAGGAAATGTCAGTGTTAGGAGAACTGATAAGAAGTCCATAAAATTCTTTAAATATATGACACAGTTTTCTGTAAAGCATGTTGCAATTGTTTTGAGACTGAGAAATGTGTTACAGATGCCCTTCCCAGACATCTTTTTTTTATATATATGAGTGCTGTAACACTTAACTCCCTTGCCAATGAATGTGTAAGTTTGGATTCTATCCAATTATAATGCAGTTTTTTGGTTAATGTATCACTAACCAGCATTTGCTGCGATTCCTTCGTGCAGCTGTGTGACGTAAACTACCACTGAAAATAACGCATCATCTACGAAAAAACAGTATTACTGTCAAAACATTTGGATGGTCTAAAAAGCAGAAATGAGACATGCTTATCCATACAAAATTAGCAGCCGGAGACAGAAGTGAGACGGGTGGGTGAGATGACTGTAAGGTTTGTTGACAGACATAATTATGGTTATATATGCATTTGAACATTTAACCTGGCACAATGCCCCTCCACATAAAGTGGAGAAATTATTCTATTATTATTAATACTAATATTTAGTTCTACTTTAAGCAACAAATCACACTATCAAATAGTTGTTTATTAGCATGCATATTACTAGCATTATGAAACTGGGAATTACCATAATAACTAAGCTATCCATTGATGTGTGGTTTGTTAGCAGAGGACAATATCTGGCAGAGATAAATTGCATTTAAAGTTGCCAAAATTAAGTTATTAGCAATGCATAATACTAATAAAAAAGTAGGTTTTGATATATTTATGGTGAAAATTTACAAAGTATCTTCATGGAAAATTATCTTTACTTAATATCCTTATGATTTTTAACCCATTCATTGTATAGTTGGCTATTGCTACAAATATACCCATGCTACTGACTGATTTTGTGCTCCAGGGTCACAATGCTTTAGATTTTAGATCCCTAAATCCCAATATACCTAAATTGAGAACTGGTCCTCGTGTTACCATTAGTATATTAAATTGTTTATTAGCGTTTTGGGTAACGCATTAAAAGCAATGCTAGACACGTAGTAGTCTGTAGTTAATAGTTTGTCATTTTATGCAGTAGCGAAAACATTTCAAGCTTTTAAATCTGAAACGGGAAGGTTTGTGTTTACAGAGATCCTCACTGAAAACCCTCCATTGTTACTTCTCGAGCAGGAACTCTAGCCAAAATGTCGTTATGCCGCCACCTACCGGTATTCCTCAGATATTGCGTTCTTCAGTTTGCCGCTTTTCCAAACCTTTCAGTCAGTAAATGTATTCTATTCATCTATTCAGATCTCAGTGTGTATGTAATTAAATCAAGTCAAAAGGAAAACACAACCACAGCTGCTATAATATCTTTATTTCAGCGTGATCTGGCTACCACAACAATGGTATCGACCTCCAGAACATAAAAAATGAGAAAGAAAGAAAATGGCACTCGACTAGTACAATACTGCTACATACAGTACACACATTTATAAAATGGAAACCGATATTCTCTATACACTAAAGTATGTACATCTTTGATAAATTAAACCAATACTGCTTAGATTTACTATATCGCTTGAAGAATAACCGCTAGAACGATGGAAACCCCAAGAAAAGGAAGGTGACTGGAGAAACGCAAGCAGGCACTGGAGCATCCGGAGGACTTCTGATTCAACTGCCATTGACAGTCTTTCATTGAACTTGTTATTATAGGCACGTTTATTCATTTTATTAAAAGCATTTAACGTGAACGTCCAATCACTCTAGGTTAAACGACCTCAGGGTAAAATGAAAAAAAAAAAAAAAAAACCCACATTAAAATTACCGTTCTGTCTATCTGAGAGGTAGTACCAATGCATGATATCCTGGTAATATTGATATCCCATAATTCCTAGCTGGCCACCATCCAGTGTTCAAAGCACTGCAGCAGCTTCTCGCAACATGCGAAGTACACACATTGGGAAAAAAATAAAACGAATGCCCGTGAAGCTGTTTACCATTTAGGGGCAACTCAATCTGCCGACAAATCTAGGGTGGTTTCCCACCCTCCCTACAAAGTTGGTTTTCCATTGCAAATCATAGAAGTCTCTTGGAAAAAGATTTTACAGTTAAATACACTGAGGACCAAGCCGCTTGTGCACGATTAAAAAAAAATGTAAAAATACACTTATTGCCTGTACATATCATCAGCACGAAGGAAATCTTCCTTTTCTGATGCGCGTAGGAACTTTCGTTTGGTTTTCCACATTCTGTCAGACCTGCTGATTTCAGAGAACGCGAGAGAAGAGTGCGCGTGTGTAAAAGACGAGAGGTATAGAAAGAGGACAGAGAGAGAGAGCGTATTTTGGTTAAGCGTGAGGAAAAATGTTCTCTTTGGGGGTTCGGAGGAAGCAGCAGCAAATAACAGCCTTGCTTCCGACACTCACACACACACACATGCACACTTGAGCTGAGCAAGAAGATGTTTGAAAAGAGAGTCCCTGGTTGGCTTCTGAAGCTGGGCTTGTTTTTCCTCTCTGCACGGCTCAGCTGTCTCCACAAGGGGGAGCCCTGAATCTGGAACACCAGCGTCCTGAGCAGCTCTAGTGTCTCTTCATAGAGGAGACCTTCTTCTTCCTCGCTGCCAGCATCTCGTAAAAAGGATCTCTACTGATCGCCGCCCTGGAGAAGGAGAGGAGGAATATTATGAGGACTGCTTTATGTTAAAGCTACAACTTAGGGTTAAATAACACTTAAAGAGTCAGTTCACCCCAAAATGAACACTTTTAAATCAAATTATGTAATTACAGTATTATATCAGAACTAATTTGAGCTAAATAAAGACACTATTGTCTTCTGTAGAGCTCAGCTGACAACATCGACACTATTACTGAATTAAATCTAATCAAAACTGAACTGAATAAAAACACCATTGTCTTCTATAAAGCAGTTTTGCAGGTAAAATTTAAAAAAATTATTTTTCCAACATTAATACTGTCTTTTTCCTGTTCATTACTGTTTAGTATTAAATGGTTACAGCCTTAAAGGGACAGCAATGCCCTCCTAACCCTACCTAAGACGCGATTTTAGAATTTTACTTCCATTTTTATTGAAAATAGACTTATTTTTCGATATGGCGAGAAAAGAGGGAAGAAAGAGCAGATTCAAACTAATGCGTATCCTAAACACACGTTTGTGGACGAGTTTGCGGAAACAGCCTGCCAACAAGATGAGCTATTTTCACTTTAGTGTAAACAGACACACTGAAACATAAATATCACAACTTCACTTTACATTAAATATTGACTTGTGTCAGAAGAAAACGAGAGTGGAGTCGTACGAGAGACACAAAACTTGCCCTGCTTTGACGGAAATCACTTAAGTGATACAGAGTTCAGTTATATATCGGGTTATCAAAAAATTAAAATAAAACTGACTGACCAATCAGAATGAAAACAGAGATTCGGTAAGCATTTATTTAACAATTATCCGGATCTGAGCACAAATTAATATTTCGTTACCATAAATGAACTGTATTTAAAGCACAATATCCCCTTTAAGGGTATCACTCACTTGATGCTGTTCATCCACTCGTCTTTCTCCTCGGTGGTGGGAGCGGAGATGCGGTAGAAGGTGTGATTTCCTTCCACGACCCGTCCGTCCGCCTCGGTCTTACATGCCTTGATCACCTGGTCCTTATTGTCAGGGATGAAGAGCTCAAAGCAGTTCTGAGAAACACATGAAGACAATTACATATCTGACCACGAGGGGGAGACATTGTCAACTCTCACTACATAATCAGGTAAAGGACGGTTTACCGGCTTCTTGTCCTCCACTTCACGGATGCTGAGGTTTTCCAGTGGGATGATGCCTCTTGGTTCTTTATCCTACATTTAAAAGAGGCACATTATTTCTTAGTTATATAACACTTCATTATGAACCACATAATAAAGCCTTAAAGGAACAGTTGAAAATTGAAATAAAAATTGTGTTATCATTTACTCACCCTCAAGTAGTTCCAAATTAGTATTTATTTCACAAAGGAAGATATTTTTATAGTTGTCTATTGAAGTCAATGGTGACCCAAAACAGCCTGGTTACAAATGTTTTCAAATGATCTTCCTTTGTGTTTAGCAGAACAAAGAAATTCATACAGATTTGGAACTACTTGAGGGTGAGTAAATGATAACACAATTGTCATTTTTGGGTCAACTGTTCCTTTAAACAAATCTAAAATCAAATCATAATTATCGGCTTTTAGAAAATATTACTAAGTTATATTTAAACAATACAGAAATCAGTTTGCAAACAATCAATTTGTCTAGTTAAGATAGTCAATCAAGTAAAACAATCAGTATGACTAGACATATGACTATGACTTTAATGATATTTATACTTTGATCAGCTATTCAGCCATTGATACTATTGATGATACTATTTTTAGTGGTTATAACTTACAATTGTATGATATAAAGATTTTTTCTTGGAATTGCGGGATATAAATTCGCAATTGTGATTTTGAGCCGGGCATTTTTGAATACGGACGTTTTCTCAGAATTTTACCTAACTGTATGTCCCAATTGCGAGTTTATTTCTCACAATTGCACATTCACATCACGCTATTTTGACTATCTCGCAATTGTGTCTATTTCTCAGAATTGCACACATTACACAATTTTGACTTTATAACTTGCACTTGAGTTTATTTCTCAGAACTGCGTATTTATAGCAAGCAATTTTAACTATAACTTGCAATTGAGTTTATATCACACAATTCTGACTTTCTATCTCACAATTGTGAGTTTATTTTTTAGAATTGCACATTTATATCACACGGTTCTGATGTTTTGATGCTAGCTTTTGCATGAGATGGGTTTTCTTCAGTACTTACAGTAGTGTACTCAAAGTAGTAAAGGCAGTTATCTGTGAGAATGAACCACCGTCTTTTCCAGGTTTTGACGCGTCCCCCTGAGGAACATAAGCGGAGTGTTAGTTTTCTGTGTGATGAGTAGTCAGACGTCACAGATCCGTGCAGCTGAAGAGTTGAGCGGCAGAAGAGCAGACAGACAGATGAACAGACAATGAGAGCTCTTCTACAGCGACTCCGTGTCCAGTAAGGCCCAAGCACAGCATTCCTTACCAGCACCACACCATGCTCAAAACAACTCTACGAGTCCACCTTCACAACTATCACACATCACCTGAGCTGCCATTCCTCTAAACACCACCCACAAACTCCTCCTAGAAGACCAGCCATAGCTCAAAATTTGTTTAAACAGCAATAACCTGTAGAGCTAGTCGATGTTTGCTTTCCAGAAACATGTGAAATATGTACTAATAATGTACCTCTGTCATTTTTTGCAACACTATTTTTATGTACCTTACTGCACATTTCGCCAGTTTCAAAAAGAAATGTCCATTGAGTGACGCTTAAACACAGGTTCAATATGTGAACCCTTGAAAATGTTATTACGTTGATATAGGTATAGGTATGTATTGCGGTGGCTCAGAATTGAAATATCAGTGGACTGGCACTAAAATGTAATGCTCTATCATGTTGGAAATATGCCCTGCGCTAAATCCAACCCTAAACCTACCGGATACTGTTAACAAATGCTAAACTGATATAAAAACACATCTGTTGATGCAACTTTGTTTACAGAGATTTAACTGTTTTGTCGAACTGTAGTTACACAGCATTCATGAAAACCCATATTTATGTGTGAAGCTGGGTATGTGTGAGGCTAACGTTCAAAAGAATCAGTTTTCACATGTCCCAGCATATTAATATTGTTTTTGAAGTCATAACATGATACTCTTCAAGTAATTGAGCGAAAATTACACTTCATTAATTGAAACTCTGTAAACTTGAGTGAAAAGGAATAAAAGGTGTCAGTTTGGAATAAAATGCAGTTTTACTGCCTCTAGTGTCCATTTCTTTTGGAAACCGCATTATTATGTACAGAATGGTACATATTTTGTATCTCACTAAGAAGTGCACCCAGGTACATTTATGCCATGAGACCAGGTAGTAAAATACACACAGGTCATAATTTCCTGAAACTGTCTCATTATTTCTTGTTATATTGTTTAAAATATAAAAGAGAGGACAAGCAAAAAGTCAAAATATTAATAAAATGTAGACTTAAATGGCCATGCCTAAAAACTTATGTTTTTATATACTTAAAAATCTAAAGTAAAAAAAAATTGAATTAAGAGTGTAGCAGGGATGACATTTTTGTAGAACTAAACCCTAAAACGAGATCAAAATCCTGTTTGTTAATGAGTTTTTGGTCTGAAATCTAAGAATTATTCGCAAGCAAAAGATATGCTTACATTTTATTTGAAGACATCAAGAAAAACTGTGTAAGCTTCTTGAAAGACTAGTAAATTTTGAAAACCAAACAGGTAAACTCATGGTGTACTTCATTTATGGCCTATGTTTAACGTTTTAATTCTGGTGATTGTATTTAAACTTATTTTCTTCACTAACCCAAAGCCTAATTGAAAACACCAACCGGCTTTTTTCACAGTAACCAGGGTGATGCAAACTACTGACTGGCCTACAAAACACGTCAACACTGCAGCGGTCTTTCAGTGATAATTAAGTTAAGCACCTAATTAACTAACAGACTATGTTAGTAATCTGCTGTGACAGTCTCTGACGGCAGGTCAGTGCAGTACATTCTTAAGCTCACATTCTTGGGACGTTTCCCACGTCCATCTCTATAGGGACTGCAAGGTAAACACTGCACTCATTGATCCGAGGATGACCTCTGACCTGCGCCACCCTTGTTTCCTCCGCCGGGAAACCTGATCACACTGGCAACCAAACACGTATAAGTGTGGTTAATGTCTGTAGACAACAACCACAATTGTATGCAGTATATGCTCTAGTTTTACTGTTATTTTACAACCATGTCCAGCTAAAGATTTTGGGGTTTTACAGCTTTATGTAGTGCTAATGATAGCCACCGGATGATGAGATAAATCGCTCATTTTATTCATAAAAATAATAAACCTCTGCAAAGCAGTAAAGTATACAAAGACACTTCTTCAGTTATTTTATTCATTGAAAATAAAGGCTTGTATGTTTACTCATTATATTATATTATAGTTTAGATTTTTTTAATCACGCTCTCTATGACTGTATTTAAATATTATTGCAATTTGAATGTATATATAAGCAGCAATAATAATTCATAGTAACTGAGCTGTAGATTTACATATTAGAATGCTTTGATGTCGATGTAGACTAAAGTAATTATTGAAATATATAATAGAGAACAGATTTTAAATTGTAATAATAATTCCCAACATTTTATATTTTTCTGTATACACTATTACACAATATTTTGCTGTTACTGTACTGGTCTGCTTAGATACAATGTGAATGCACACAGAAGATTAAAGATGCCCACACACACACAAAAACCTAAAAATCAACTTTTAAAAATATTATTTATATACTAGTAAAGAAAATCATATGGGCCTATAATTGCACATATTCCTGTAAAGCATTAAAAATTCATGCTCATGACAGGCCTAATGTTGTTTTTAAATTAGTTTTCTATGCAATACAGCACCGCACACAAGCAGGTCATGTCAACCACCCCGAAGCATTTGAAGCATTTCTGCTGAACAGGAAATGATCCTCCTGCACTCAGACTGCCATTGTATTCTAGCACTTGCGTGAGCGACAAACAAAACAAACACGAATCAGAGCACTGCAGCAGGTGAGAGGTTTCGGAGCAAGCTGATTGGCTGATTAATGATCACTCCAGCTGCGGGGCGTACAGCAGAAACCCCGTCCAGAAACACCTCGGAGAGGGAGGAGATTTGTGGAGGGGGTGTGAAGAGCCGTGACTGACTGATTGATTGACAGACACTGATACAGGGCTGGGTGAGCGATGGGCGTTCCTAGTCAGGTCTTTGACAACAATAAGGCTTCATCTTGTTTTATCTCAGATTATTGACTTTGTATTGAGGTTTGATTTTGGTTTCAGCAATTCACAAGCCCATCCTCATCCAGCATCCTAGGGGTGAGTCCGATCTGACCGCACACACACATACGCGCACACACTTTCCTCAAAGCTGCAATCCAGCATCCCACACACACACACACACACACACACACACACATCTATACTTCACATACAGCATGAAGAACAGGAGTCTTTGGTCCAGATGCAGTTTTCTGACTCAGTCTAATCAGACCAAACACCACTTCCTGTGCACTCCAGATATTTAACCAATGTTTGAAAATCATTTTAAAAAGGAACAGTTCACAAAGAAATAACAATTCTGTCATCATTTGGTTCCAAACCCATATGAATTCAAGAGAACATAAAATAAGATGTTTAGAAGTGTGTCCAAGCTGCACTTTTCCAAATTCTTATACGACCAAAGTTGTATGTGCAACTTTATTTTATGATAATGATATTATTTTGTCAAAAAAATGTTTTTTGTTTTTAGAAATATGTTTGCCATAATTTTAGATATTTATTTATATTTAGAAGTATCACAATTATACACAATTCTCTGTAAAAACTAACACAAAAAAATAGTAGCCTAACTAAAGCTCTTAAAAGCTTGAAAATAAATAGAACGTAAGAAAATATGAACAATGAAAATAATTTAGGTCTATCTTTATCACAGCTATAAAAGTAACAACAAAAATGATGAAAAAAAAAATACTGAAAATAAATAAGCAATCAAAAGTTTAAAAAAAATGTTGTTTATACATGAATTTAATATACATTGATTGTTGTTAGTGCTGTCAAATGATTAAATCGCATCCAAAAGAAAGTTTTTGTTTACATTATATTTTTGTGTGTGCTGTTTATTTTTATGTCTATATAGATATACAAATAAACAGTATATATTTTTAAAATAACTACATGTATTTACATTGTTATATATACACAGTACATGTATATGTATATATATATATACGCATATTTATTTATTTGTATATAAATAATGTACGTATATACACAGTGCACACTTACATATTATGTAAACAAAAACTTTAATTTTAGATTCGATTAACTGTTAGGCAGCACTAAGTCTCTATAACACCTATAAAATATACTCATTCAAAAGCAGTAAGTAATTTTCTCTTTGCCTTTTGTTGTTTAATTACACAGACAGTAGCATGTGTTAGAATGCTGTCACTTTAAGACCTAATGCAGAAATCTAATATAATGTTTTCTACCAACAGTTAATTTTTACTTAAATTGAACATTTAAGCAACGTTTGCATCTGAGAGGTGATTTTCTGTTTGCGTGCTTCGGGTTTGTTTAAACAGAAAGTGCACAAGTACGGAATAGATTTTTTCTTCTGCAGTTTATAGTGCTTTAAAGGATTTCATTGGTGAGTTTAAAATACACCAGCAAGTTTTCTTACGTTATTTAAGAATGTTTACACTTATTGTTACCATGGTGACGTATTACGCTTGTCACACACGTTTTGAGGGACAGATGCTGTGTCGTATCAGTTTGGGACAACATGAGGGTGAGTAAATGATGACAGAATTTTTATTTTTGGATGAACTATGCTTTAAATCTTATGTGCTGATCCCTTTAATCCTCTTTTTTGCAGTTTTCATTGGTGTTTGCTGGGCTCCGTTCAGACTGAGAGGAAGCAGAAAATACTGCAGCTCCCAAAGTGGAAATGACACAGAGAACGTTTCGAACACCACAGCAAACAGAGAGGGGCTCTTCAATACGGTGGTGGTCACAAGATCAAAAACCAAGCACCCGCCACCACATAGAGACAGGGCGGCACGAGGACAAAAATCGCTGATTCGATGAACAAAACGAGCGATCAGACAAACAAATGAAGGAACATGTAAAAACTAGAGTAAAAAAAATCATGGAAAGACAAACCCCATGGGAATAAAATAAACCTAGAGTGGCTAATAACAAAAAAAAGGGGACAGGAAGCAAGGCTGATCACCAAAAGCACCTGAGAGCGAGAGATGAGCGATTGTTTGGGAAGAACAGGTTTACATACCTCCTGAGGGAAAGACAACAGCCAAAATCATGGGAACAAACGAACAAACGAGGAAGAAAAGGAAACAAAAAAAAAATTTAAATTAAATAGGAAATCATACTCCCCACACGCTGCCTCTCTGATCAAAGGAAGAACGTGAGCATTTCCTGTTGCTGTCAATTACGGAGGACCGTTTCGAAGTAAAACGGGATAAAAGTACAAATATACACTGGAAAGAATTCAATTCACAAAATCTAACACAGGGAAAATGTTTTTGTTTTCAGCCTTTAAACCTTTTTCAAACCATTTTAAGCATCTGTAATAATATGCTGTAGTAAAATACTAATGCATTTACTTTGTTTTGATGCTTATAATATCACTGATGTATATGTATGATTCATATTTGTGTAAAGTACATGTTATTTTACTTAATTACAATATGAAAACTGGTTAACTTTGGTTGAGTTAAGTATTGTATTTTTGTTGCGTATTGTCATTTAAAACAATAAAAAATGGGCTCTCTGTGAAATCCATGTATCATTTATGATTTATGCTTTCTATGAAGTCTTTTTAATGTTCTGAAATTGTGGTTCTCAACCAAGTGGCTTTGAAGAATTATAAAAGTATGATTTATAGGCCTAAAGGTTATATAAATGAATGAATTTTTTCGACATTTCATGAATACACGTTTCTTGTTATGCATAAATATAGCAAAAGACCTGTGTTTTATGTCCATTGGCATTTTACAGTAACCATGGATTTACATTTATAGAATTCGTACCTAACCCTAACAACCTGTTGTCTCACTAGAACTGAAAACTGAAGGGGCGGTTTCTCTTGACAGTGACAGATTCCTAAAATTCAGTCGCATTATGTGTAATTATAAAAGAATTGATAACAGAATGTGTTCAATCTCAAGCAGTTGATCATGAAGTGCGATTACCTTCATATGATGTGTGAGGAAATATTCATCCATCAAGAGAGGATAGGGAAAGATGTGCTACAGTATAATATTACGTGTAAAAGTGTTGTAAAGGTCATAGAAATGGGCTTACAGGAAGTGTGCGTAAACCCTAAACCTCACACTCAGTTCCATCAGAACATCTCTTATCCAAATCTAAGGTAAAAACGAATTCGTATTTTACTCATGTAGTCCCACTCACCCAGTTTGAGCAGCCAGCCCTCTCTGTCTGGGTTGAAGAAAGTGTGCGTCAAGTCATTTCCGTCATCTTCAGGGATTTTAAAGGGCTCGTTCTTGATGCTCTCGTATAGATTCTGCATAGAGTCAAAGTAAAAGACTTCAAGTTGAAGTTCAAAAGATAAACAAGCTACGCATATCCTTATATACCGAGACACAACGCAATAAAAAGTGTGTGCAAAAAAGGAAACCAAAATCCTGTAGAAAGCAGGTTAAACAGGTCAAACTGCAGGTTTACATTTTTCCGTAACATGATCGGTAATTATTTTTATATGTAATTTTTCAAGTTTCATTTTTGTCATGTTAGAAACATGTCTGAACACACTCTATATTCCAACCAAGAACCAAAGAGACTTCTACACAATAGGTGCGTTCTAGATGCACTACACTAGCCTTATAGATTTCCGTAGTGTGCTGAATCAACATCATTTTGGCAGACCATGCGTTTTTTTGCCTTCAATCGTAGCGATTGAAATTCCCGTATCGCCTAATCTTCATTTTCATCATTAATGTTTTGTTTGAATATCAGATATTCCATATAAAGATTGATTACATACAGGAACTTTTTTAAGAAAAAACATGCAGCACACGTTGGTTTTGTCGTCACATCATCTGACCAATGAGAATAAAGTGTCGTCATCAAGGTTTCGCAGCCGATTTTGAGCAACTGCAGCGCCTGACCTGTGCGACTGCTCTCGTCTTGCCCTCATGGTACTTTGATGGCACATGTGATCGAAAGGTGGCTGCAGCGCTGATCAAAGTTGGACAAACGATCTTAGAATGCATTGTTTTGTAAGGCGGCAGTCGATTTCTTTTGGCGCCGCAAGAAGTCGAACGCACCTATTCACTATTCCTGTAAACAGGGTAATTAAAGCGCTATTCTGAACAAGGCAAGCTAAGACATGCTTTTTTCACTTCCTGCTATTCTGTTTTGTTTGCCATTACTCTGCATTTTAGTGATTTAATCAAATCATTAATTTTCATTTACATCCCTAATGACAACAAAGGCAGCCAAATGAAGAGAGATGAGAGAAGGGCGAATTAGAAAATGTAGGACAATAACCCTTTGAATATAATGGTTTGTACACCATTTGCAAATAGTTATCTCTCCTCCTTGCTTAAAAACCATTTCCTTGTAAACCTCAGAATACATTTGGTAAGGACAAGCACACATATACAGTACATAACCATTACATACAAAAGATTGAAAAGGTACGGATGTATATACATTGCGGAAACACAGAGAAAAAAAAAAATACAACACATAACTACAGGCATAAAAGAAGACCAACCCTGAGCAGGTCTTCCGGTAGGTCTCCTCCATCATTAATTCCTCTGTTCATGGAGATGAAACGCTCTACTGTGGGCTTGTCCTTTACGTTTGGGTTGTGAAGGCTGGTGTTTAACATGATGATGGCGAAGGACAAAATGTAGCATGTGTCTGCAAAAGCATCACAGTGTTCCTATGACATTCAGCATCTTTCCATCACTGTCATTTAAATATTTCATACACATGTAAGTCGAATAATTGTGAAGTAACTGAGGCAAACATGACATGAACATCCAGGGAGGGCATCTAACACATACTGTACACAGCAAACACTTAAAGGGTGTGCAGGTTAGCAAGGTGTAAATATTGTGTGTAAACTTGCTAGCATTTACACACAATAAAACGTTTAATGCCCTTTGCCTGGACATTTCCTTTAACCGTGTTGGAAATATAGGCTACTGGTTAATCTAATTTATTTAGAGAAGAATGCATCTGACCAAAATCAATATTTCAAACTCTCCATTTGTGAGCATTATTGTGGAAAGCAGCATTGGTAAAACACAGCTCGTGTTTCTTGGAAATGCTATAAATGCATGCCTGAACAATGAACACAAACCCACCTGTGGACTGAAAGACCCCCGGGTTGCATTGGCAGTAGCGCTGGGCAAACGCCTCCATCATTCTGTCGATCTTCTGAGCCTCTCCAGGAAGTCTGAAACTCCAGAGAAACTGCCTGTGTGGAGACAAACATCATAATTAGATTTAAAACACATTATATATCAGGACATTCAAGGTGAGATGTGTGCATCAGGATAAAAACAACAAACCAAGAGATGAATTACATATACGTCTTGCAAAATACACTGGTTTTGTTTACAATGACATGTCAGTGTACTGCTTTTTATACAGCTGCCTGGTCTCATGGCATAAACGTAACTTGGTGCACTTTTTAGTGAGATAAAAAATATGTACCAATAAGTACATATCACTGCAGTTTCCAAAGGAAATGAACACTAGAGGCAGTAAAACACCTTTAATTCCTTTTCACACAAATGGACAGAGTTTGGATTAATAAAATGTTAATAGATTTTCGTACAACTACTTGAAGAATATCATGTTATGACTTCAAAACAGTATTAATATGTTGGTATATTGGAAAACTGATGCTTCTGAATGTTAGCATCACACATACCCAGCTTCATATCTATGGGTTTTTATAGAAGGTAGGTTTGTTTGGGAGCTCACGGAGAGGCCAGGAGCTGTGGTTGAAATCCTTTGTGACTATTGTTCAACAAAACAGTTCAAATCTGTGTATAAGGATGACACAGTTGCATCAACAAAGACATTTTTATATCAGTTAGGGTTGGATTCGGAGTAGGGCATATTTCCAACACAAATACAGCATGAACTTTTAGCGACCGTCCGCAGATATTTTAATTCTGAACTGCAGCAATGCATACCTACTGAATATCAAAATAAAAACATGTCAGGGTTTACGTATTGAACCTGCGTTTTAGCGCCACTCAGTGGATGTGAAACGTGTAGTAAGGCACATAAAACAGGTGTTGCACAAAAAGTGAGTGTGTGAGTTTTTTTTCTGCAGCCAGTTTTACCTGAGAGCCTGAACCAGGTTCAAATCTGTAAATTCATGCAGCTCCACAAAAGCATGAAGGACTTGGATATTGAAGTCATCCCTGTTGAGCAAAGCAAAAATGAGAGTAAGTAATAGTTTACATTTAGCAGACTCTTTTATCCAAAGCAACTTAAAAGTTTACTCAAAAAGCAAATTGTAGACTAAATTACAACTATTTATCATAAACAAATAGCTTCTTTCTTCAAATGATCTCTTTCATTTAATTTGTCTTTATGAGCCTTTTGAGTTGGTAGAATTTATTTTCAACAAAGGGATATAAAAATGTCTCCAGATATAAATAGTCTCCTGCACGAGACTTCTTCAAGACAAAGTGGATGTGAGATCATTCAGCACTGCACCATTTGTCAAAGCCTGGCCATTTAACCTCTACAAGCGGAGGATGTGATATCCCTCATGGGGATGATGGCGATCTTGTCCTCTCTACACCCTTTCCCCGGTGATCTGGTGACAGTGCACTCACTGAACAAAACACTGCAGACCCCTCCCAGCCAGAGGAGCTGAAGTGCTCACAGATACAATCTGATCTGTGTCTTAGAGCCCTGCTCTCCATTTCCTGATTTTCCAGCGGACACACCCAGACCGAAGCAGTAGAGAAAACAAGGAAGCGGTGGGAACGAAAACCAAGATGAGACAAAGGAGAAAAAAAAATAAAAAAGAAGGAATTCTTGCGCAGATGCACTAGAGGTTTCCTGGTGAACTGAAATAACACGCATGTTTAAATGACTGAATTTTAGTCCTGTTTGAGTCAACATTCCTTAAATATGAGTCAAATGAGCTTAGAGTCGGGATAAAAGGCTAATCAAAGACAAATGCAGATGGGATTTACAGAACAATCCACATTATCCTGTATCTACATACAAATTAAGATGATGACAGATTTCCAGGAATTTAGCACAAAGGCCGACTGACAGATTTTAAAGCGCCCCTATTACGGGTTATGAAGGTTCATATTTTGGGAGTCCCAAAAACAGGCTGACACGCATGCAAAGTCAAAAAACACTTGCGTTTTTATTATAATCTGCATTCGTTTTTTTACCTGATTTGTTCAAAGACTCCCAAACGATTCGTTCAATCACTCATTTTTCCAATCCCCTCCAGCGATTGATCGATTTCATTTAAAGCAGCATTTGTGAGCTTTTAATGCTTCAAAAGCAGCACCTAGTGGCAAATAATGATTCTGCATTTTCATTCAGATCAATTTTTTTTTGTATGTGATTAATCGTGGTTAATCTGTTGATAGCACTATGTATAGAAGTAATATAATGCTGCCTACACATTTTAAACCTGAATTTTAAACCTGAATGCATGGCATTTTCCAAGGAGTTTTTGTGATCGGTAATATTTGGTAGGAGGAAAACATTTCCCCACACAGATTTTTCATCATGAATCCACCGCGCTGACCAGCAGAATGCTGTTTGGGAAGAAGCTGACTTCAGTGGGAGTGGAGCTTTGTGTGCATCTCTGCACCACTGACAGTGGACACAAAGGACCTTTGAGACAGCGAAAATTTGCTAATTTCAGCATCTTAAAGAAACAAAGTTCGATAATTCTACCTACCTAAACCTTAAAAAAGAACTTGAACTGGACAAGCATCACTATTACTACTGGGTTCCATCATTTTATTTTTGAGTGAATAGCTCTTTATTTGTCCCAATCCACACACTCACCTCTCTCCCAGATAGTCTCCTATTGCAGTTTTGTTAAGGCCTTCACCCTTGTAAAGGAAGCGTGCAATGTCTTCACTGGTGTTCTTCAGAAGGTCATTTTCAATGAGGAACTGAATCCCCTACAAAAACACATGTATTCAAAGTGTTAACCCTTTAAAAAAAAAAGAAAAATGATACAGAATCCATGTAGTGAACATGCTTTGATAGACTACTTAATCACCTTTTTGGGGTCCATGTTGAACTTCTTGCGGCCCATTGCCACTTGTTTGTTCCTCTGCATGTTCTTCCTGCAGTGACAATAATGATTTTTAAACATAAATTCCTCATTTTAATGCTTTTTCATAAGGTTTATTTCATATATTTCCAAAAGAAACTTTCACACTGCAACCTTTTCATAGTACCTAGAACTAAAGGAGAAGTAGAGGTTCTTATTTTTTGCTTTCACACCAAAGGAACTAGGAATGGTTTTATTCTAAGAACTCTCTTTCGGGAAGTCATTCAGCTACTACTTCAGAGAAGGATCTAAAACAGTTCTATAGGAACTATCAGTGGTGAAAGTGTACGCTGATTGGAAAACACATTTGAAACACTGGCTACTTGGCAATTTTAAAAAGCCATGTAACAATATTTTCTCAACGGACATTTCCCAGCCTCAATACTACCACTGCAAAGAGTCGTTTGAGAATTAGGGCCAGATTGTAGCACTGGAAACCATTTTGGCTTTAAAATTTTATTGTCAGGATTCACTAACGACATGCAGTGAAGAATTAGCACTTAAAAGGCGCGGCCACAGCTATTTTTGCCCCTGACCTTATTGAATATTCGTTTGTAGGAGTTTCCCTTACAGGTTGAAAATTTATAGGAAGTGAGTATTAAAATGAATCATGCATGGAAACTGCATCCTTTCGCAATACTTTTTGTGATCAAATATCACCAAAGTTTTTCGCAAATCTGTAATGGAAATGCAGCTACTCTTAAAGCGAATCCCACGCCACAAACAGCTCCGATTACAGCATCCTCCATTCACCAGCTGTTAAATGCTGCGAATAAAAACATCACGGCCAGTCACTTCGGAGTTCCTGGCTGCTGGTGCAAACACACCCAGGAATAAAAATATTCCTTTTACTTCCATTCGTTTATTTTTAGCCATTGGAATAATTTTTTAAACTCTGCATCCTTCCACTTACAAAACACTTTTTAAAATGCGCTGTCAGTTTTCTGGAAATTCACTAATCTGCTTCATTTTGCAGAATTGTACAGTGTGTAGCTAGATGCTAAGATGTTAGTCAGATTTGACCTGACGAATGACTCACAAAGGGAGTGCATCAGTGGAAGTGGGTGCGTATGAGTAGTCTGTCAAGGGACGCCCACTCACCTCTCCTCTGTGGAACCCAGGTTCTCGATCTCACTAGTCACCTCGGCTATCTCATCTTTCAGACGCTGTGGGGAGAGGACATGAGATGGTTCAAATCTGAACAGACTACAGAGATAACACCACCACTACAGTGATTGGTAAAGATGAGAAATGAAACAAAAAGAAATGCACATTCTGTTGCGTTGTCAGTAAAACAACCCATTTACAATAACCACGTCCTGCAAAGAATGATGAAGGTTTCAACTGCAAGTAATTTTCTGTTTTCGAAGAAAGCGAAATTCAGCTCAAAATCAACCAATCAAGATTGGCTTCTATCTTACTGTTTAAACACATACTTATCTCTGCATGATTAATACAACGTGTGAAGGTCTACTAAAAGAGAGTGCTGTGGAGGTCTCTGCAGGATC
The DNA here is from genome assembly GCA_032353835.1 of Enteromius viviparus. Taxonomy (NCBI): domain Eukaryota; kingdom Metazoa; phylum Chordata; class Actinopteri; order Cypriniformes; family Cyprinidae; genus Enteromius; species Enteromius viviparus. The sequence continues at coordinate 10,267,345 of JAUCNO010000710.1, read as the reverse complement.
CTGTCCCACCTCTCCAAGGCCTGACATTAACGGCTCAAATCTAATTCCAGTGAATGAATCGTTTGCTCTAGACTGCTCTGTTTGATATAAATGTCATTAAAGGATGACAACTGGAGAATGGCCCCAGAGTAAAGACTAGAGACATCCAAATTGGATTATTTTACCATGTGTTTGTAGAAATAAAAGGAGTTAGGATACAGGCCCAATTCTTTTGCCAAGAGTTTAGTGTCGGTCTGGAGCCAGACTGGTCCTGAGGTCACACAATGAAGATGTTTCCCTCCTCCTATTCATTTTTCCTGTTTAACCACCAACTGTACGGTGGTGAAAATCGCTAAAGTGTTTGTTCTGGTCTGTTTATACGTCTAAAAAAGTTTTGGTTTTCCCAGACGTTTGTCTTCCCAACTCAAGAACAGAACCACTTCACTGTCAGAAGAACTTAACATCTAGAGATGTGTTTTAGAGAGAAATTAAACATTCCCATGGAAAAAAGGAATTTTAAGTAACTATAGTATGTTGTATATTGGAGGTCAGTGCCATGACAGATTGAATCGATTTGGTTGTGTCATAGTAATAAAGCTGAAAATTATCCGTGTTTAGCTCATGCATGAGTGTCCTTTCCTAAACAATTCCACCCTGTTACTGTCAGCTTGAGTCATTTCCTATTTGGACAAATGGTGTTCATATTTAGTGAATTACTAGATTCTACATCATCACCACATATATCACACATACCCTATATTGCCAAAAGACACCACCTTCTAATAAGATTCATGAGACTTGTGAGACTGTTTGGACAGGAAGCCCTTCTATTGTAACATGACAATGTCTCTGTGTATAAGACAGTTGTACTAAGGTAGTTTAGGTATTGGGTAGGGATATATGCAGAATACATGCTTTATAAGTACTAATAATAACAGACAATATACTAATTATGTGCTTGCTAATAAGCAACTAGTTAAATAGCGAGAATTGCTCCCTATACTGAAGTGTTAGCAAACATTCAATGATTTCAAACTAAAATCCTTCAAACATTACCTTGAAGCCAAAGATCCTCTACTAGACATGCAGCTAAAACACTAAGAGCTGGAGCTGAATGATTGATTCACCCCAGTTCTTCATTACCTGAATGTCGTCCAGCAGCTCCTGCTTTCGCCGGCGGATGTTTTCCAGCTCTTTCTGCTCCTCAGGCGTGAGGTCGTCAGGCACTGAGGACAACAAAACAGAAAACATGAAAAAAAGCTGTTTTTCTGTCAGCCAAACAACAATCTTCTGATCATTTATTATTAAGAAACTGGTTTCAGGCCTGGTTTCCTTTTCACATTGTGACGCATTATGATATTAGAATTGGCTGAAGAACACGTTAAGCTGCTTTAAACATGCCAAAAAAGCCCAAAAGAGTAAATAAACAGATCCCCAAATACCTGCAGGTGTCCTAAAGAAGCTCAGACAGATCCAAACGACATTGCACAAATCAATATTAATCAGCAGACCACCAAACTTGCATAAATGACACCTTCAGAATCACACAAATGGGCTTGCTGCTCTCTAGCCAGACGCCACAGTGTCCTCACAAACTTTCAGTCCCCATGTGACTGCTAAATCTCACTCACAGTATCCTCCTGTAGCCATGGCAATCCGTCACCGTTTCAAACCCCATCTGTGAGGGTGCTGAAAAATCTCAGCGGGCCAAACCAATCATCTCACAGCAGATAATCCCTCTGAAACATTCGGCTACAAATGAAACTATGGGAAACTGATTTTTCCTACTGTAACAAATACAACTCTTCATGTGGGCTTTCATCACAGTCCATCAAAATCATGAGGAAGAACTTTAAACTGCAAAATAATTCTGCGATGGCGATAAATAACATAGTTATAATAATTGAATTAATTACTGAAACAGACTCAAAACATCTACTTATTTCCATTAAGTAAAAAAGAATGTACTCGTACTGGGTTGACACACTCTAAAAACCTCGGAATAAACACCATCATCATCATCATCAAAACAAGCATGTGACACTAATACTGCACAACATGAACGAAAGCTGATTTAAAAAGAAACCATGTAAAAACCCTTGCAAGTTCTCAAAGTCAGTGGGAAAGACATGGTGAGCCACTTCACATAAACGGTGTTCTGTCTTCTGTACTGACGCAGTCTGATGATGGAAAAACCCTCAAGATCATGCAACGTCACAGTTCTGCTTTATTCAGCAACGAACAATGAAATGAGGTGAAGAGAGAGCTCCAAAAACCCACATGAGGAGCATGAATTCACAGTAACGCCACAGGAGGACGGTTCCCACACAGGTTCTTTCCCTCAACTGCCTAAACATCTCCTGGAGTTTTTTTTCTTCTCCTTGGCACAACCACCTCGGACTTCCTCACTAGGGGCTGTAAGATGCAAATGCATGAGTTCCTGTAGATACGCCTTTACAAATGTTATTACTTGACAGTAATTAAAAGCAATTTAGCATAGCTCCAAAACTGATGAATGTGTCAGTCTCAAATTTTAAGGCTGCAGGATCAGAAATGGAGTAATCTGACTGAAACAGTCAGGCTGTTAATCAGAATCACCCACACATTCTACAACACCCCACACGCATGAACCTACACACACGTCTATAGTGTCAAGAGCCACAAGCAAAACTTCGCTCTTTCTGTCTCTATCTATCTTATTTTGCAATGAAATATAAACCATTTTCTGACATGTAACTGATTAGCCACTATATGTAAATAACTAAAAGAGCAATTGCAGGGTAAAACTATTGCCTCTACAATTATAGACGTTTATGATTACGATAATTAACAAAATATAAGAAACACTATTGTGCAATATAAAGCAAACAGCTGAAATTATTGCACATTGGAACAATTAACAAACAGCTGCTACAGTATGTGTCTCTATTGCTCAAATACCATTAAGTACTTTCTAGACTAAGAATTTTCCAATGTTAAAGACTAATACACACTAATTACTCTATTATCTCCACTATTACATCTTAAAACTAAAAACATCAGTAAAACAGTCCATGTGACATCAGTGGATCAACATTTTTTGCTGTTTATGTCAAATACGTTAAAGCTCGCGTATATATTGCATATAGTTGAGATACTCTTGTAAGTCACGGGAGAAGAATGGATAGAGTAAATGATGTTATTTTTGTTTTGTTTGCCTGGGAGGTCTTATGGGTTTGGAAAAACATGAGGGTGAGTAATTAATGTTAATTTATTTTGGAAGCCAATGTTTTTAGGTATTAATTAGAAGCCAGATAAATATTGGTCTGTATTAAGAAAACATTTCAACTGCATGGCATAAAATAAGCCTAAAAACATTTTCATTAGTGCTCCCAGACTTTTGGAACCCACTGTAGCCTGTATTCTCAGACCTGTTTAAAACAATATAAATATAAAACATAAAATAATCAAACTAAACCAATTAGTCTCAAAGCAGCAAAAGCAGCATCTCTCATCCTGCATCTCACGCACCAATGTGGAACGACTTATTTCCATTAAGTAAAAACTGGGTAGACACACTCTAAAAACCTCAAAAACATTGAAATAATGACCCTAAAACACCATCGCCACACCATCATCAAAACAAGCATGTGACACGAATACTGCACAAAATGAATGAAAGCTGAAACCATGTAAAAACCCAAGTTCTCAAAGTCAGTGGAAGAGACATGAAACATGAAAACAGAAAACGTCCCGCATCTCATAACCAGTGTTCTGGATTTGTGAAACACAGCTCAGCTGGTTTGATCAGGGTATTATCCAGAACAAGCTCTTCTGCTTATTCGCTGACCTAATTATCAAGCGCTTTTCGCTGACATATTTAGCGTGCATGCTCACATCTCCCCTCTGAGTTCGGCTGCTGACAGCAGCAGGAGTTTTTATTGACCTGTTTGTGTGGTCCTTACTTAAAGCCGAAACACTGAAGAGTGTTTTGCTCTGATTGGTTGCTAAAGCAGCTCTACAGTTGTTCAGAGTGAATGGAAAGGTGGAGACGTTCCTAATGGGCAGAGGCACCGTAACCCAGCAAAGAAAACCACAATTACTGAGAGCCTCTTGACATAAACAAGCCCTTGAAGACCCAGCCCGATTTCCATCTTGTCAGAATTGGCGCATGCTTCTTTTCCATCCAGAACTCTCCTCTCGAAGTCAGGAAATTAATAGTCGAGGATCTAACCCAGTTTAGCATGTGCCTATGAGAGCCCAAGGCTCTACAGTAAATCTGCCCATAAATAAGCTCAAGTGCTCTCGATGTAATATGTCATGAAAGAGCTGCAGAAATTGCCCAGACGTACAAAGTCTTCCAGTGATGCTGGTTTTACTCCTGATCGCTGTAAGAACCTACTGTAACGGTATCAGAATTACACTGCTAAGGCAACAGATACTGTATGTGGAAAATGTAGATGCTGACAGACATTTGGGGGACATTTTGGGGATTGGAGCAAGCACATGTAAGATCCCACCAGGAAACTCAGAAGCTCAGGACTCTGGTTCTTCTCCAAAGCTTTTAGTACCTCAGCACTTAACTCTTGGTAGCACAAGAGAGACTATGCCTCGAGTGTGCAGTAAATCACTAGGAAAGAATGTGGTGAATGGCAGTTTGGTGGCTCAGTGGGGATGTTTGAAACATCACATCAAGAAGCTCCATGGTTCGAAACTCTAATTCATGGGTTATTTCCAGGTGCTTTGGTTTCCCAAACATTTTATACTTGTGATGGGCTTGCTGTGCATCCAGGGCGTCTCCCTGCCTGAGAGCATCCCTGCAACCCTATATAATAAAAGTGGTTTGGAAAACGAATAGTTGGAATGTGGTAAATGTCTTCTTGCTGGCTTAGTGGAATACTGAAGTAATGGCTTATGTCATCGTGGTGGCCAAAAAGGGCTCAACCTTTACTACACCTTAACCTGCTCCATTGTTATTAAAGACATTAATTACAAACAGTTCCAAAACCTGTGAGACCTATATTCAGAAGATATTTTTGATGAAATCCGAGAGCTTATAGATAGTGACGCAACTTCCATGTTCAAGGCCCAAATGGTAGTTAAAATAAATACATGTGACATTAGGCCTTCAACCGTAATTTACAAAGTTACGAGAATACCTTTTTGTGGGCAAAGAAAACAAAAGTAATGACTTTATTCAGCAATTTTCGAATATTCTCAAAGCTTCGTAAAATTAAGATTGAAATACTGACGTCATATGGACTATTTTAACAATGTCCTTACTACCTTTCTGGGCCTTGAGACCGTGGTGGTTGTGCTACTGTCTATGTAGAGCTCTCAGAGTTCATCAGAAATATCTTCATTTTCATCCCGAAGAAGGTCTTCCAGGTTTGGAACAACACAAGGATGTGTAATTAATGACAAGTTTTTTGTTGAACTAGCCGAACAAATCAATCAACTAATCAACTATTGTCCTTACTTCTCAAATGCAGCCCTGCATATTGTCTTCAGCAGAACCTCGATCTGCTTGGTTTTGAGGGTCACTGTCTCGCCAGCCTGTAAACATTTACTCAACAAATGGTTCATCATCCAAAGGCACATCTGTGTCTCAGTGTGTTTATTGGCAAATATGGTTTATTTGCTTGGTCTGAATAAGTGTTTTACCTCTTTCCCAATATAGGTCCCTTCAAAATTGTACCAAACCGTGAAACATTTGCCTCATTGGTGTGAATACTGCTCACCATGATAAACCTCAGATAGCATGACCCTTAGAGACTGAAGTACTCAGAAACACACATTCACTGCATGTATAGGATCATTGTTCAAGGCACAGGACTTTAATGGAGCGGGGACTGGTTCTGACCTGCTGAAAAATACAGAGTCCAGCATTTCCAAGGGCCGCGTGGGACTGCTTGGCAGACGAACACAGAAACAGTGGGCAGATCATTGATCACTCAACTCTATAAAGCCACCACTGCAACTCTCCTCAGGATAAATGCCACCATACTTTTCCTCATAGCGTTTTTCTACCTGAGTTTGATTGCTTCAGGAATCTCCTGACAAAAAATATTGGTAATAACTATCATTGGCATCGAATACGGCTTGACAGCCTATCACAGAAACTCAATATCACATGTTTTCTGTCTTTAAGGTCTTCGTATAAACATGAACAAGTATTTTATTGCTTGTACAGCTCCTCACAGACGTGTAATAACTTTGTGTATGGATGAAATGAAGCTGATGGTTGGTCAGTGACTGCTAGACGCAGCGGGAAAGGAACAGATGACTGCGATGAGGAGCCATGTGCCTCAAGCATCACATGCTCAATACACACTAATCACCACAGAGAGTCCACCAATGATCCTTCTGAAGGCAATCAAACCACTCAATATATCATATTACACACGTACTGTACATTTATTCTGCAGCAAAGCAAACGTAACATCATACCTGAAACATCACAGTCTCAACATTTCCAAAAACACAGCCAGGAACAGCCGTTTAAGTGTTCAAGCAAACTGACCTGGTTCTGCAATTTTTGGTGATGTCAAGGTGTCGTTCTGATACCCGTCCACTTCTGTTTACTCTCTCTTCTTCTTCATTTTCCAAGTTAGCAGCACAACTTAGAGACAAACTCGACCCAGACTACATACCCAGGTAAGAAGCGGCAGTCAAGTGTTCAGAACGACAAAACCGAGGAACAGGAAGACACATTTGACATTTTGCTGAAGTCCATGAGTAGACACTCCTCTCCTCTCCTCATCCCACACTCTCTCTCTCTCCCTCTCTCCTCCCTCTGCTCTTATACATCATGCCATCACGAACAAAGAAGCCCCATCTAGTGGTCACTCTCTAGTCTTTCTTGCAATTACTCCTAATGCTTTCACCCCATTTTTTTCTACATCCAGCAGAAGAACTCGAACCAGGAGGGATCCCGTTACTTGGCTTATATCAGTTATTCCAGTGCCAGCCAAAGGACATTGAGAACAATGAGTTTTGTGTTTTTTCTTTGCCTCATATTGCCATTCTGGTGCACATTAAACATTTAAGACATACAATCTGACCAACCACAGTTTGCTTGATTTAGGTGTACATTAAACTCTCTTAAATATTCATGAACATTCTGCAATGTTGCCATGTGCATATGACTAGGGCAAGCAGAGGAGAACATGTCATCGGTCTCACTCAGGCAAGTAAGTCACATTCACGTCACTCACTCATACTATTTGTAGTGTAAATGTAATGCTGACGTAGTTCAAACAAAGCATGACATTGTCTATGTAAAGGTCATGGGTTTAATTTCAATTGTAAGTCCCTATAATTGTATTTGGACACTAAAAACAGAGCAATAGTAAACATTAACCTTTCTCTACATAGATAAAATGCAACATTCTATGTAATGTTACAATAAAATCCTGGTACATTTACCATTTTTGTACGCTTATGTTTTTTATTTCATGTCCATTGCATTACTATTATTTTATATATTTGTGTATTTGACACATAGCACCTTCTATAAACCTGTCTGGCTTGTCAATCCCAGTAAATAAAGACAAATGTTTTAGAAAATTTGGTATATTAACAAATGAATGAATCGGTTATTAATTTTGTTATTTACAGTAAAGTTCTGGTATCTACAGCTTTGCTTTTAAACGTGTAACTTATGTCAATATCAATCAAGTTTTCTTTTTATATCTTCACAGTGGGCCTGTAGCTCATCGACACAGATAAGCTTGATAAGAACATGATCAATATGCCAGCTCATAAAGGCCTGAGATCATCTTTAAATGTGTTTTTCTGGAATCCGTCAGCTTCAGTGTGTCCTGAGAGGGTCATAAATCAGTGGAGGGCAGACCTCCAGAGAGATGACACATTTCTGTGTCATACACACTCTTATTCAACATCACACGACTCACATGAGCGAGTGAAAGCCAGGGAATCAGAGCAGCAGACATAATCCAAAAATAACACCAACAGACTGTTTCAAGCCGTACACGAAGAATGCAGACAGCCTTATTTTTATCATTAGCCTAGCTAAACAATCATGGGGCGGCGGAGGATTTAGCTACAGATCTGCGCGGGGCCGCTGCGCTGAGCAAACATCCTGAACCTCTGCAGAATAAACATCCTGCCGTTTATGTGAACAAATGAAAGCGCGCGGGAGAAATCTGATGAGTAAACACCACATATGACTGTAGACCCAGAATGATGATTATCATGGGAATCTCTTAATGTTACGTTTTTTTTATATATTCTTCACAATCAAATCTACATTCCTAATTCTACCGTAAAAAAAAAACACCTTATTAACTATAAGCAGCAAATTAGTGGTTTATTGAAGCAAAAGTCATTAATAATGGGTTGTAAAAAGCAAGAATTGGACCTTAAAATAAGTGTATAGCACACAAACAATGGTAACTTAATCTGAAATGCATAAAAGCTGATATTAATGTGAGTTAATGAGAATATAAGTGTCATTCTGTTGACAGTTAAGCTTTATGTGAAGGTTGCTTTCAAGCTAAAACTGTAAAGGGTAAAGTATATAATAGGAAGTCTGAGGAAAAAGAAGAAAGCTTGTAGTTTTGTTAGCATTCTAGATAATAAAGTCATTGACTAGCCTATGTTTGCATGCAATAATAATGAGATTTGGGCAGTATCGTCACTAAACATTACCTCTATTCAAACTGAAGCGATTAAGCTCATAAGTGCAGTAACCAAAATCATAATAGCGTGTGTTACCTATACGGATTTAAATCATAATGAGCAGGTAAGCAAACACTTTAAACTGCATTACTATTGCCTCTCTCACCAAAGTACACTGCGTGTACTACGTGGATGATGTGTTTTATTTACACAGTATCATGGCATTTTGTAATTTTCCATCCACTCCACTCGCTTTGTCAACACAACTCCACCACAATCTGCTCCTCATCCAGAGAGGAAACAAACAACATGAGAGCAGAGCAGACAATGACCTTTCACAGTCCCCAATAACACCCAATACATCCACAGACGTCCACCACTGTGCTGAACACTGGGTTATGTGCAGTAAAACTAACAATTAAAGGGTTAATTCACACCAAAATGTTAAAAATGTTGACATTTTGTTAATTACTCACCCTCATGTCATTACAAACCCTTAAGACATCCCATGAGTTCATCTTCAGAACACAAATTAAGATATTTTTTGATGAAATCAGAGTCCTCTGACCCTCCATAGACACAACTGAAATGATCCAGATCCAGAAATGTAGTAAAACCATCAGTGGCTCAACTTTACTCAGATGTAACTCAGAAAAGAAGAATGGTTGAGTAAATTATGATATTTTTATCTTATTAGCACAAAAAAAGTATTCTCCTAGCATCACAAAACTACATTTAATCAACTGTATCACATGGACTTTTTTACAGATATACATTTCTGGATCATTTTTTAATTTGTGTTTTGAAGATGAACGAAGGTCTTGCTGGTTTGGAACGACATGAGGGTGAGGAATTAATGACACAACTTTCATTTAGGTGTATAATAACCCTTTAAATGTGAGTGACGATGTTTCCTTATGGCATGTCAACACCTTGCTGCTACACAGACTTCCTGCAAACATGATTTTATAAACTGAGGGGGCGAACGGTTGGATTGATTCGAAGTCAAGAACATATCGTGGATGCTTGCTGTCCACGTACCACTATAAACATCTATGACCTGCATATGATAGCAACACAAAAACAGTCAACATCTCGCATGCCCTTTACTTGCTTAATACAGCACATGTGACAGGAAGTCACGTGACCGCAGCGGTCACACAGATAATCTACAGTGCAAAGACAGGAAACCAAGCAGAGCGGAGCTGAGCAAATAAAAAACAAGTTCACCCCATTTGACATCGTAGCTTGAATAACTCAAGCCAAAAGCTAATAATATTAATCAGCACTGCGTCTCCCATGATCCTCAGCTGCATTAAGATTTAAAGGGCAGTGACTTTTTCCTGCCAGAGTTCAGTTTAAGGTGACATTTCCTGTCGAGGCTCTTTCTCAAGTGGCGGTTTAGATAGCCCACACCCTTGCTATGGAAAGAGCTCTAACCAGATGCACTTTTCAACACCCAGGCATGTTGCAATATGTAATTACAAGTATAAAAATATGCTGTTCAAACTTTGGGACCTGAAATATATAGATATTCAATATAATATACTGATGATCTGTTAAACAGATGAATATTAACGCCATTCATTACTTTTTGCATAATTAAATAAATTATAAATATGTGGGGTAAAAGTCACATTTAGGCCTATTCATTTAGCAGTAATTATAATTATATATTAGTAATATCATGTAACAATTGTAATTATAAATTAGCAATCTTCTTCATATCTTCTTGGTATCGTTTTCTTTTTACTGTTTTAAGTGTGTACACAAGAAAGGCTCAAACTAAATCGCATGTTGTTGTTTGTGACTGGGCCAAAACTCATTCTGTTTAACGTGTTTTCTTCCTTTGTGACTGGTTCTTGAAAAACTTGAAAAGTTAGGGATATTTTCACGTTCAGCATTCTCCCAAAAAACATCCCAACCCCCTTCGCCCAGACAGCTGGGAAACATTCTTCAGACAACAAGTGTTACAAACACACATGGCTGCAGCATGTTACAACACACTGTTAAACCTTCAAGAAACATGCTGCTTAAAAAGCAGGGAATTCAAAGAGAAATCATATATTTCACGTATTCGGTGGTATGCTGAATATTGCCTCAGACTTGAGGAGTCTGGACAGGTTACAGCCTGTTTGAGACACACACTTGAAGACAGACACATTAAACATCACAAGAAAATATGCAGGTAAGACAGAAGACTCAGGATTACTAGAAGCGAGGACACACATGCATAAACTTTCTACAGTAATAAAGCACAAGTAGCAGAAAGCATCTCAGTGGAGGCATTTGCACAATACCAGAGAACAACAAGAGGATTATGAAACAATAAAACACATTCATTCCTCTTTAAAACCAGTGAGGAGTTTATTCACAATGAATAATTCACAACATAGCTGCATACTCCACTAAGAAAAGATGATGGACAGTTCACATGAGGGAGTATTGTTGTCTCCAGAACCCCTGAGCTGACAGTATTACTACACATCCTGAGTAATAGCCTACAAATGGGTTTTAACCACCCTCAGAGTACTTTTTTGTTGTTATTGTTTTGAGCATGCGAACTATGTACTGTAAAATGTTGTTTGTTTGTTTGTTTATTTATTTATTCAAAGCATGTTTGTTCCCAACTAAATAAAAACATTGTGGACATTCATTTACACAAACTCTAACTTTTAAAGGAGTTAGAGCGCTAAATAGTTAAACAAACGTCAACTGAATTTCAGTGTAACGTTATCCCAAAACAGAGATCCGCGGCGCAGCGCGTTCAAACGCGTTTAATGAAGAGTAACTTTGGCAAAAGTAACAGCTGCCGATAGTCAGTCACTCACCGACACCGTCCTCGGATTTCAGCACCATCTCCCTTTCTGTAGTCACTCGATACGGTAAAATAAACCAAAAGAAATCTCGCTTTACAACACAACTTCACCGTCAACTTTCCAGAACAGAATCGGGTATTTTACATTTAGTCTAGAGCGGAAAGATTGCGGTCGAGGAAGGGTGTTCGTGCGTGAACGGGGGAGTGTCTTTAACCGTAACCGGCCAATCCCTAGCGCGGACGGAGAGGACAAGCGAGTGACTCTACGCCGCTTCCGAAACGGGCTGTGTCTCAAATCCTGGATCAGTCACTCGCTGGGAAGTGAGTAGCGCGGGAAGAGGTGGAGATTTTGTAGGATTGCCAAAACACACTTAAATTCGAGCGCGAATGAATCTGAAATTAAGCGTGTGTTTGTAAATATTCTCAAGAGATAATCGTGACAGCCCACAGTAATTTGCCTCACGTTTACATTCGCTTGTGGGAGTAAATCCTAGAAACAAACTGTAGGCTACTTCATGAATATTCACAAAAACGCCACCTTTCCTAAAGACTGCTAAACTTCCAAGAAGACAGCACTTACATTATTTAAAACGAATTAAGGCTGTATAAGAAATAATGTCGTAATTACAATGTTAAATTTTAATTTAATTAAAATTTAACAAGCAGGCCAGCAGATACTATAACTTTTCTGCTAAAACTCTCACATGGCTTATTAACATCATTAGTCCACAGAGCATAAACAAAAACATGTTTATTAACAAATGATAATAATACAACTTTAATCTGTTTAACATCTGTTTTAACAGAAACCAAATCTTTGATAAGGTTATCATGTCAATCATCACATTTCGGGAGTGATTCTTGCATTAGTACACCCAAAACAATACCGTAATTTAAGAGCTTCTAACTGTCACTTCCCAAAACTTTCAGTGTGCACTCTATATAGCCATTTACAGTCATTCAAGTGCGTCACACCCAACAGCAGCCCTAGTAAACACACCACGACAGACTTACACTAATGGCTGATTCTGATGGACATAATTAACAAGTTCTTACTTCAAAAAGAACACAAATATTTAAAAAGGTTTTGAGATGTTCAGATTAAGAGATCAAATACAATGCCTTAAAATGCTGTCTAGATAGGCAGCTTACTAGGGTTTGGGACGAAGCCGCAGTATTGAGTTTCGCCTCCACACCCTGGCTGTGAGGAGTGTGTGTAGGTGGGGGCAGGGAAACTGAATGACGAACACCGGCAGAGAACAGCCCTGAACATGTGTTTGTGTGTGGCCCTTAGCTAAGAGCTACATAAAACAGATAACACCTTATCGGCTATTAAGTGTACAAGGTGCACAGTGCAGAATAAATCCCTTTTTATATCTGCTATAAGTGTACTTGTAGCCATACAGTTGCACATTTATACCTATAAACTAAACTCTAGGTATGAAGGTAGAAATTAATTAGATTCATCATATGCTAAAAAAAGAAGGGTGTGCACTACAAAACCAGGAGATTCGGGATAGTTTATTTATGTAATTCACACCACACCTGTTGAGTTATCTATGGGTTTGGATAATTGGAAATTGACTTTTTTTTTTCTTGTTTACTGCAACGGTTTCATACATCCAGCCATCATTGTACAGAGTACAGAGATTAGTGTATGAAATAATGTTGCCACGGCCTGTTTGAGATAAAATCTAAAGTATTTGTAGACTCATGCATGTTAAGGTGAGAAGAATTTTTGGTTTCATAATAAATAAAGACATAATGATAGAGTAAAGATCTTTAGCCAAAGTGTTTACAGAAACAAAAACTGAAGGGGAAAAAAAGCTCGTGTAACAAAGAAGCTTACTTTAGCATGAGTTATTATTTCGGAAATAATATACTTTAAAAGAATATACTTAAGTGTTATATCAATGTTAATTGCAATTATAGTTCACATATATTAAATGCAATTATTTGAACTTAAGACTGCTTCTTTTTATCCACTTAAGTACATTTGTTAACTGCAATTAGTGAAAATGTATTATTGTTAACATTTATATTAAATGCAATTATTGCATAAAGACTTAATTCCAAACATTTTATTCATAGTTCACATTTATGTTAAATGCAATTATTTGAATGTAAGACAGCTTATTTTACCCACTTAAGTACATATATGTAATTTTATAATTGCTTATATTGTCATTATCTTTCAAAAGACAGTTGAGGGTACTGATAAGCATTAACTAAGCGGTCATTTCTACTGAAAGTTGTATTCACAGATTAAGATGCAATTAAGTGCATTTAAAATGCATTAAATTAAAATTTTATATAAAATATCGCACTTAAAAGTTAAATCAAAATCAATTACAGTGTGCTTAGCTTACTAGTCAACACATCAAAACAACACCAATATGTACTTCTTTCAATTCACATCAAAACATTGATATATTCAATATAATTAAATTATACTTATTATATTTAAACATAATTATTCAAATGTAGACATATAGGAATGAAGTTCATTAAAATTGAATTGTACTTCGAAGTACAGTACAAGCACATATTTGATACAGTTAAGCACAGCCCATAGGCTAGAGAGCATTCCTGTCTAGTTTAACAGATATCACGGCTGTGTCCTGGTCTAACAACGCGTCCTTTGTCCAGCGGTGCTGTCCTGCATATGAAGAATGTCAATGCGTCAACTGACCTACATACGTCAAATTTACAAGACAAGAAGTCCTTGTTTTCAGATGCCAGGTCAAGTTTTACACTAAGCGAACTTTCAAACTATTATTTAATAAAGAATTATGCAGTCTATTCGACATGCAAATTAGATGAAGATATGCGGTCTATAAATCTGATTTATGTAAATATTATGTGAAAGTCAAATAGACATGATTTGTTTCCAAATGCTTCCATGCCTACTGCTATTGTGTAAAATGCATAAATTTTTTATACATTTTCTAAATAAAATGTGATGCTTCCACCCATTTCATCTTTCACAAAGTGAATATCTCATAGTTTAAATGATCTCTAAGTCTAAGTCACACCTCTTCTCAATTAGCCACATGATCAAGAGTTATGCAGACTATTTTAAAAAGGAACGGCTTTGTAAATGTGATTGCTGGCTGCTTAACATAGCAGCACAAACAGAGCTATTTGTGGAATGTTGTTTTTCCTTGTATTGTTTCTCATGGCGGTGTTGGGAAGACTGGAATGTGGCTGTGGGAACGAGGGCCAGCTATGTCATTGTGCGCTCTCACACAGATCGATTCCAGCATCTACCTCCTGCATGGCCATCAGACAGCCATTAGAAAGCACGCATGAAACAAAACAGCTGACAACTGCCATCAACTTCCATAGAATTTACTTTTTTAATCAGTGGCTCCCATTAACTGTTTTTAACCATTCTTTAAAATAGCTTATTTGTGTACTCAATCTTAACTAACAACAACAACCTTTCATATTAAATCAGTAAATCATTTTGTCAATTTTTTTGACAGTTGACAAGGACAAAACTTTCAGTCTATTAAAGCGTGCAAATACACTGCAATCACAGGCCAAAATCTGCATGAAGAGTGACCTCTGCTGGCTCTTCCTGGAAACTTACGACACAGAATGAAACGACAGATCCAGTTTCAAAGAAGCTTTAAGAAGTCGTTTGCCCTACTGGTCTCTCGTGAAAGTGCGAATAAATAGTACTCCACATAAAATTAAAATCCATGCTACACATATGCAAAAATAAATTTTGACGCGTTTATGATACGCAACGGTTCAGAATACAGGTGTGGTGAAGAAGCGTATTATTTGTAAAAAAAAAAAAAAAAAACGCCTGTAAAGTTGCCTAAACTTATGACGCATTTTATATTGTCCTACATTTGAAGGATATATTAGAATTAACTTAGCAAATAATGCAAATAACAACTGCATAAGCAAATAACATGTATCAAAGACTACATTTTTGCCATATTTCATTAGCATTCAAAGAATTTTATAACCCATGTTCGACACTGATAGGAAATCAATTGTAGTAAAGGTTATTTTGTGGCCACTAGAGCCTCAGTAATCCACTAAGTCCTGGATTTGGCTCTCCAGCTGGTTCCTCTCAGTTTCTAACCTTATTGAGAGATTAAAGCAGTGGGCATTTCCTGGCAAGGACCCCATAGCTGATGGAAAAAAGCCCCACTTTAGGACATAGACCCCACACACTTACTACATATCTACTGTCAAAAAAAGTCCATTCCTGGCCAGATGAGACAAGTTTTGGTTCTATTTCTTGCAGCATCACCAGGAAAACCTTTCCAGATGAGTTTGCTTCTACAGCAACAACAAAAACAGAGATTACTCATTTTTCTCCTCATAACATTGGAATTAAATGTTCATCAAGGCACAAGAGGTCGGCTCTAAATGATGATGATGATGATGAGTACCTCCCAAATGGATTCAGTGGGGCAAACGGCCAACATGGCACATCTTCAAGCATTGTTCATCACTGGACTCTAAAGGACATGCAAGTTCATGACCTGAAAATTACTAGAAGACGGGCATATTATTCATACACTTTTAGAAAAGAAGTGAGTTTAAACTGAACTAAATGTGAACTTGTATACACTGCAAAAAATGCTTTCTAAGACAAGATTGTTTGTCCTGTTTCCAGTTAAAATATCAAAAGATTCTGAAACCAAGAAGAATTGTCTAGACAAGAAACAATTACTATCTTTTATTTATCGTTTTTAGAAGAAACAGGCTCAAATTAAGTAACTTTTTGCTTAGAACAAGCAAGATAATCTGTCAATGGGATAAGCATAATATTCTTATTTCAAACAGAAAACAAGATTATTTTGCTTACCCCATTGGCAGATTATCTTGCTTGTTTCAAGTAAAAACTTGTTTTTCTGACAACAAGACAGTAATTGTTTTTTGTCTAGAAAATTCTTCTTGATTTCAGAATGTTTAGATATTTTGGCTGGAAAGAAGGCAACAAATCTTGTCTTAGAAAGCATTTTTTTGCAGTGAAGCGTATTTCAAAATGTAAAAGAAGCCTATTTTTTTAAAAAGCTGGACTTACAAAGCTGGAATACAATGAAAAACATATAGCTACAAGCAGCAACAGAGGCTAGATGAGCAGCAGAGCATGGCATGGAGTATTAGAGCAACAACAATCGGGCTAAACACACACAATGCAGTCACTGGAAATCCACTTTTGACCAAGAAGTGGCACTGTTAACAAACTATTATTGTGTGAACAGTGTAAATTTACAATGACATACAGAAGATATGCAAAACACAGTTGCCTCAGAATCAGCTTGGTATCACATGGATGTTTTGAGAGGGGTGGACAGAAAGAGACTAATAACTAGTCTTTTTTTAATGTTTCAATATAATGCTTATAATTTATATATCATTTTAATAGAATTTTTAACTAATTAACAAAAAATTCCATTTAATCACTATTGATTACAGATATTGTTATATTAACAAATATCAATAATACCATATTTGTATTGCATTGTAATATCTTATCATGGTGAAAAAATGCACTTCACAAAATCCACTCCTAAAGCTACGCAGTAGTGTTAACAAATGCAACACTGATGTAAAAAGGCTTTTTTTTTGTATACAACGTGCCATTTTAACGTCCTCTTATGCATAGTTACACAGGATTTGAACCAGAGCTCCTTGCCTCTTGAGTGAAATATGCTCTTAATTTCTTTTGGCAGTGAAATGTACTTGTTGGTACATATTTCTTGTATTGCTAAAAATGCACCAATGTACATTTACAGTATGTCACAAGACCAGGTAGCATAAGCATCAGAAGGATGTGTTCATTATGCAAACATTCAGTAGGTGGACCCACGTTGAAACTGCAACGTTACTTGGTTTATTTGCAGATGTGTGACAATTCAACTTTGTCCAAATGAACAATGAGGCTAGGCCATCTTGACTAATAGATTTATGTATAGCGAATGTAGGGCTGGGCGATTTTTTAGATTTTTTCGATTAATTCGAATTTGCATTTTAAGACGATTTAATTTTTTCTTAAATC
>JAUCNO010000710.1:10235452-10246445 GCA_032353835.1 Enteromius viviparus | reverse complement strand
GGAATCGAAATCGTGAATCGGCCAAACTTTATGAAGAAACCTAGATTTTTTTTTTTTGCCATATCGCCCAGCCCTAAGCGAATGCTACGGTTATGATCTGGAAGATCCACCTCTTCCACAACCCCCTGTGTTTTTGCAGCAGAGTAATGAGCCCTTCTCTTATTCTGTTCCCAGAGTTCCCGCCTCCAGCTGTCTCCAACCAAAAATCAAAGCGCAGGGAACAATTTCCATGTCACACAGTGGACAGCAGCTATAATTTGAAAGCACCTGCTCCGAGCTGAAGTACACAGTGATATCAATCTCCTAATAATCTTCAGGAGCAATTAAAACAACTCAATCATGGGATTCATTAACGTGTTCATCATCACTGCATCAGTTAGCTGGAGCTTGTCATGGTTTTGGGGGGAAAACATTCACAGAATAAGCTAAATTAATGCCTTGTCAGTTGTAAACTTTTAAAATGGACTAGTATGTTCAGTTTACCCATGATAAGGAGGAGACACTTTATTTTAAACAGTTACATCGGCAGTGACTAAGTGTATGAAATTGTGATCCAGCCATTAGATGAGTCATACAAGACTCTCTGACAGCATTCACACATTAGTTCCAACCCACTGCCGTCATTTGTTTAAGTTGGGAGTTTAGCAACATGAACTCACATGAACTAACACCACCAGATGACGACATTTACGAACAAAGCTTCACCTCCCAACACGACAGGAACAAACCCCCAGTGGTCCTCTGTACAATGACATCACACCAGCTGAACCTACAAACCGGAGTATTCAAGTTCAGAAATTCCTGTCTCATAACCACACACAGTCTTTCTTCTGACTAAACATAGTGACACGATCCTAGAATCTCTTCCTTAATCTAGACGCCTAGAGAGCAAGCTTACTGGAAATAACTCTGGGCCAATGTGTCCTCACCAAATACCTACTGCACACAACAAACCTGCGCCTTTTGAAGAATGTGGTTTTTCTGTACCGCTGTGAGTCCCTGTGTAATTAATTTCCACATTCTTGGTGAGGTACTACAACCAAACCCACAATCATGAACTGAGTTTAATTTAAGACACGGAAAAGGGAACTGTTAGGCTAACATTACCAGGTAACATACAGTAACTAATGTTACAGAAGAGCTGAAGAGTCAGTGTTGCTATTTAATGATACATTAGAGACTTCAAAATCCTGTTCGATTTGTTTACATCACAGTGGACTGAGTAGATCAAGCGTCATCACAATGCACATTTTAAAACAAAACATGCAAATTAAACATGCACATGTTTTGAGTCATCTTGAAGCTTGTTGGTATGGTTAAAAGCTTACAACTTTTTTTAAAATTCCCAACATAGTAAAGATGAATTGGGCTGTTAAAAAGATCAATTAAAATGTTAGTAATAAAAATGTTAAATATCGATAATTGTATACACACATTTCGGATGTATTAACGAGTTAAACCCACATTAATGCTGCCACAAAGTTGTTATTATAAGTGAGAAACTCAAAATGTTATAAATCTGAAAATGTGAGAAAAAATTTCAGATGCATTAGACTGATTGTATTTTTTCCTCTACAACAAACCTTGTTACATATATTGTATAACTGCCAATGAATATATAATGATTCAGTTTACATTACATCATAAAATCATGACAAAAAAGCAAAAATATGATGCACATTCTTTAAGTGCATCATATTAAATCGACATCTTTTTAAATGAAAGTGTTTGAATCCATGCTGATATTGTAATTACTACACAATACTTGAATGCACTAATAGATTTACTGTATGACATTTTGAATGAAGAACTAAATGGTTTCCACGCCCTTGTAAAAAAAAAAGAAAAGTACGCTTCAACATATATTTATAAAGCAGCATATAATTGAAATAATGCACTTTAAAAGAATATGAAATAATAACATATTAAATGCAATTAGATTCAGAATGCTCTGAGGTAGTTCTAGCCCCCACATGATTTATCTCCATAGATGTTGTGTTCGCCTGTTTCTAGTTAATTTAAGTATAAGTATAAAATTGGCTGTTTAAGTTCATTAAATGTTTAATTTACCAGTTTGGTAAAATAGATGTATTTTATTAAATACACAATGCATTTGTAGTGTACTTACAGGAGCATGAAATAAATATATTTCAAATTTTATTTTAGCATTTTTCACAACGGTTCGAATGCAGTTTTTTAATATACTTCTGAACGATAATTCAATATAGCGAAACAGGTTAATCGAATTGGGGCAGGATCTTTTGAGGTTTACAAAGGAAAGCAAAAGCATTGTTCAGTAGAAACAACAAGGCAAGTGTAGTCCACACGACTTCCTAGTCTCCTGTTATTCTTCAAAATATATGGCTTCTGCTCGTTTTTAGGTGAACTGCTACTGCAAATTGAAATACAGAAACAATGACACTAACACTTATACAAAGATTAAGATTGTGATCTTGAGGTTTTGGCTCTTGAGCTCTGCGTCTGAGGGATTACATCTGCCTGTAGTCCTTAATGACATTAACTGATCTCTCAGCTCCAGTCTGTGTGACTAAAGATCCTGTAAGCTGACCAGAAACTCCTTCCGTCTGCTTTGACACACTGATTCAAATGCATACAAATACTATTGCACTCCACATGAAGGTTGGACACTTGTATCTTAAAGCGATATACTATATATGATAGGTGACTGAGCAACCAATGCCTTGACAATGCTGCTTATTGGTCCAGGTAAAAAGAGCCCACCTCCAAGTCTGTATGAAATTCTGGTCTCATATATCCTTCCTTCTGTGCAAGACAGTTGGAATTGTTCTCATTTTACCAATCACCAGCCAATTTTCTTTTGCATAAAGCAACAGCACAATGCTAGCAGTAGTAATTATGATAGCAATGCCTCTGTTAAAGAGAATCAATAGAAAATATATTGGTCAAGATTACAATGCCTAAAAGATGAGACAGCTCTTACCTGAAACACTCCTTGGTAACGTTGGACACAAGAAAGCTTGAAAACTAGACACACACAATTCACTAACACTGCCCATGTTCTCAGGACGAATGTTTCTTTTGCTCTGTGTTTATTGTTTTTCTACCGTCCTCAGTTTAAGCATGCGGGTCCAGCAACGCACGCACAAACCAGCCTGCCTGTCATGCCTCAGTGTCTCAAAGCATTTGCTCTGTAGTCCACAGGTCTCGTCTTCTTCCTCTTTAGGTCGTCATATTTGTGTATGCGTTTTTGCCTTGCTTAATAATCTCAACTTCTCTTTGACACTTTCAGTACTTCATTATGTAGTCTGCGCGTTTGTTTCCTCTTTCTCAACTTGCAGTAAGAACTGTGACGATTCTGTTTCCCTCTCGCTGCTAATAATGTCTCGCTCCACTTCTCTGCTCCTAATCTGCTTCTTTCTCTCACACACACAGCTGACTCTTAGATCCTCTGAACTCAAACACAAAAGAAAAAAAGACAAATACCAAATTAAAATGGTGTCTTTTTTTTCTAAATCAAGATTTTTCAGTTAAAATTTAATTGATCACATGTCCATTTTAGAAGTGTACATTACAGTCGTCCTTTGAAAAGCTATTTAGTGAACATCTTATTAATGCACACTGAAATTACTTTTCCAGGTCATGTGGGCTACTGGGTAATCAGAACTAAGAGAGAAATGGGCATCTGATTGATCCAATCACAAGCTCACAATCATGAGACCACACCCCGTTTTTAAAGCATCAAATAACTAGTTTAAAGCAAACACTTGAACATACAGTACATCGGCATGGTAATAACTACCTACAATGATGGAAACTAATCTAAAATATTAGATTACATGGAGAGGGCGGGGTTTATGACCTATACTGCAGCCAGTCACTTGGGGGCGATCAAACACGCAACGGCTTTCCTTTTCAAGGCTTGTACGGCACACCCAGGTCAAACTCAGTTTGACACAATGACATCATCATCAGATGGCACAGCTGGTTGGTTCTTATGAATCAACAGCCAGTGAGCTTGCTGCTATACATTCAAATACTTTTCCATTGCTTGCCATAGGAGTTGCAACATGCTTCAGAAGCCCTCCTACTTCCCCAGCTCCACCTGTATAGATCTGCCACACGGTCATAGAAATACTGCTGCTGCACATATCACACAGCATATATCAAACAAGCTCACAGCTGCAAGTGAATGTATTGGCGGTAGCAAGTGTGGTAATCAATAAGCTGCTGGTTTGTTGTTTTATCGATTATTTGTAATTAGGCACTTAAAAAGAAAACACATATGGAAACATGGATTTTGCACACTTGTCTGCCAGAGCTATTTCCTTTCTTTCATTTTTTTTAAGGGAGACATAAACATTCAGAAAAATATAACGTAACAAATGGATTGATCAATAGTTGATCTCTTCATTGAACAACTGTGCCTATCATTAGCTGCAAATAATAATTATCACATGCCTCGACCAATTAGCTTTCAGCATGACAGCTGTATTTCTGTCAGCCACAGTCAGGGAGTGAAAGTCCCCCACACCAACTGCTACTTAAAAGTTAGTTCAAATCTATAGCCCAGTCACTTTTCAGGGGGGAATCCTTGTTTTTTGGGAGGTTCCCCTGATAAAAGTCTCATTCCAGGGACTAAATATAACGTTATTTGATTTGCTTCAAACCATGGAAAGCGTTCTAAAGTATCCCAATTCCACGGGAAACCTGCAAACTTGGCAATACTGAGTGAGAGAGATGCTGGGGGACAAATGTCTCATGCGCAAACTGCAAAGTCAGGGACTGAAAATGCTGCAGCTGCACATCAAACACGTCACAGGACAGCACTGCTCTTTCTGTCAGCTCAGCATCTCTCCTCACATCTGACTGTCACTTCCTTTTGAGCTGTCGTTTATTCAGCAACTCTGAAGACAATCTAACAACCAGGCAAAAGTACACGCATAAACCACACCTACTCAAATTCTGAAGCAGCTCTTTAGAGGTCAAACAAGGGTTCTCACATTCAACTTGAACTCAAGAATGTCCACTATTTATTATTATTTTCAATATTTTTATTTCACTATGACAGTTCAGTTGACACTAAATCTACACTGAACTTCCCTGTAAACTTACTGTACCACCCATAGTCCTTTTTTTAGTAAAAAACATTTTACAATTTCATCTCTAAATAACTATAATTATCTAATTTAATTTTGTAGTTATGATTATAGCCAGGAAATACATCACAATGAAAATACACACACACCATGCACATTTATAAATTGCAATAGCACATTCTTATCAAGTCATGAAAGCAGGAATAATAACATTAATATCCATGTAGTAATAATTTCCATCTTTCCTTTCAGGATGCTGATTTTTCAGAAAATGCTGCTGAAATTCAAAACAGGAGACTTAAATGATGCTACATTGTCGCCCCTCAAAGGTCATCAAGTGCAATGACGTCAAAAATCTGCTGGTTACAGCTAAACTCTGTAGGACAGTGTGTATTTGGAGAAGAACTAAAGATTGATTTAAGTATTTTAGTGAAGAAATGATCCAAGCCCCTCTTCATGAGCTGAAGAGAGATGATAGGGTACAATGGGAATATTGTGTTAAAAGAAAGTTTTTTTAATTCATACTATCATATTATTCAAAGAATGAATATTCCTGTTTTCCTCCTACAATATGTAGGGCTGGGTATCGAAGTTGATACTTTTTAAGTACCGATCGGAAATCGTCTTGTTGTTCGGTACCCATTTTCGATCCCTAAAGGGGTTAATCTCATCAACGTCATTGACATTAACATGTTAGACATTAACGTCTTGTCTCACTAAATGAGGACAAAAATACAGCAGGCTACATGAAGAACATCTCCAGAACAGCTCCGAGAGTTACCTCAATAGCATTTTACCATTTCATTTGAGTACATCTATTGTCATATCATATACACACAGAACTGTAAAGGTATTCATGGCAAGCCATTAAAATAAATTTTGTTTTGGACATGGCAGCACAAATATATTACTATTGTTCAGTAGAATGTACTGTAGGCTACTACAACAATTATTATAACAGTATACCTTTAGTGTTTTAAACTGTAATATAAAATCCCCTTTATTTTCCAACAATAAAAATAAATCTTGATGAATTTAAAAGACAAATGTTTTATGCCTTAAAAAAAATTAAACCCAAAATTTTCAGAGGAGAAAAAATTATAAGGCTATTGTAAGGTTATTGTATGACTGATTTCATAAAACTGGTATCGAGGCAGTGTTCAGGAACCAGTATCGAACTCAAGGTATCAGTATTGAAAATTTTTTAAATGATAACCTACTCCTTTGTTATCATTAGTGTTTTTGGGGCACCTTTAATGATTTTTACCCCAAGTACTACACTTGAAGTCTTTTATCTCACGATGTTTGTGTTACTTTCTGACACTAATCTCCTGCATTTTAACCATTAACAATTCTAATCTAATAGTGCTGAAGAAGCCAACATGTAGTATGACTGCCTTAAAATTAATTCATTCTTCAAGCACTCTCAGGTTTCTACTTAATTAAATGAATTTAAACTATAACCCAACATTCTGTTTTCCACCTCAATTTAAATTCAGGAACTGTGTAGGAATTTCAAAGGTGTTTTGAAGGCACAGCACACAAACTGCTTGGAAATTAGCAGCTACAGAGTGTTTCTCTCCGAAGCTCTGCAGTGCTAAAGCACCTCCTACGCAGCCTCCTGTCCTCCTCACACACACAGAGAGAGAGCACACAATCTGCCATGCCTTAATCAAACTATAACTCTAGATGATTTTATTCACCTTCATACTTTACTTCTAGGATGCATAGCGTCTGATCTCATCTCATGCGAGTTAAAAAAACATCACTGCACAGACACAAAAAATTAATGCATGCTTGGAGCAATGTCACGGTGAGTACATGATGACAGAATGTTCATGTTTATATAAATATATATATATATATATATATATATATATATAAAGTACAATGTTCATAAGTTCATAGAGCTGTTAAATGTGGCATGGAGTCTTCGTGCTTGTGTTTGTGAGTCTACAATGTGTCGTGTTGAACTAGAGCGCTGTTTGTGTGGGAGGAAGAGAGCTCTTGGGTGGCCAGAGCTTCACACTTTCGGCCCACAACAGTTCAGATACCTACAGAAACAGCTCAGAAACTCTCACTGGTGCTGGTTTAGATGTTACGTGAAGCTCAAGCATCTTACAGCAGGCTAGGTTTCCTGGTCTTAAAGCCTGCATGCGCATTCAAGAGATGAGCCTGAGTCAGTGTCAACTCTGAGAAATGATCTGAGATTGTGTTTAGTATTGAGTTACAAACACTGACCTCAAAACAGACAGAAACACACCGGGTCAGTGATGTCTGAGGATGATATAAGAATTGATTCCTGGTCAATTTGCTTCTGATTTTCACCTTACACTAATTACTCCAGCTGAACGCTTGTGTAAATTCCTATGTTTTTTGCTAAATCGTGTTTATTTTACGAGTTGCACAATTCTTATAAATCTGTACGAATGACTTACACCTAATCCCGCCCCTAAACTTACCCGTCACTGGGGTCTAGACAAACCATACAAAAATTTTACAAATTAGCCACCTATTTAAACAAATACATTGGTCATGTGATAGCGGTAAATTATTTATCAATTAACAGGTTTGATGTATAAAGTATTTATGGAATGGAGCACAAATATAACTTTTGTGTTGCAAAAAAATTCAACGAATCAATTGCATTCTTGACTTGCAGGTCGCAAAATACCTCAGTTTCGAAACTTTAGGTCAAAAATCAAAGGTACTTGACAAAACAGTTAATCTTAACAGACAAGCTGCTGAGTTCATTTTAATGAACAAGATCATGAACAGATTTTTGCATTTTTCATCGTGTCAGTTCTAGAGCCTATGAGTAGATGACGTTTACTATTATTGATCTTTGTTGTGTGTCTTCTTCAGTGTATTTTCCAAAGTTTTATACGATCAAGATACTGTTTACTGATTGCAATTAAGCATGTGGTTTCTTTTATGCGGCTCCATCAGATGGAATCCTGTAACAAGGCACTTGCCACAACTTTTCTATTTTTGGATGCATACTGCTATCAGCAAACTGAACAATGAATAATTGAGAAGAGTCTTTCCTTCAGATGAACATCATAAAACAGCACACACTACCCTGAAGAAGATCTGAAGCTGGTCAGTCTTGTCATGATCAACACACTCCATGTTTAGTGCATTAATGTTTTTGTCGTTGACAATCTAAAATTGTTATTCATAAGTTCAAGAACTCAGAATTGTACAAATGTCCTGTTTTCATCTTTACTGTAAGCTTTGTAGAAAGTTTACATTGTTTACACTGTTCTTAAAAGACTGGGCCTTTTATTGCCTTTTAATTTTAAGGTAAGTTTCTGAGCCTAAATTCCCAATACTCAAATGTCTATTTTCTCTAGTAATATGTTGAATATAGCCTACTGCAAATGAAAAGTTGTCAATTCTTTCCAACTAAAATGTCAATAATATCTTGTAAATATATTGTAAAAGTTAGTGTTTAAATTAAACAAAATATAACCTTACAATATAAAGCTTTTGACTTAAGAAAAGTCTGCTTATGCTCGTACTGAATGTAAATGCATTATGAACTTCTCTTAAACTGTGCATTCCTGTACAGTACCACTTTAGAAAGCACACTTTCATGACCTTAATGAGAAAAACAAACAAACAAACATACAAGTACTTAAAAAATAAACAAAAATAAATAAATAATAATAAATAAATAAATCTTTATTTAAAGTATTTTTCTTTTGCGATTTAAGGCATTGGTTGATTTTTGATGTATTGACCAACATACCAATATTGCCTAATGTAGACCTACTTGATTATTATTTTAACTATAGGCCTACAGTATATTGCAGGATTTAATGCTGTCAAACGACTAACCTAATCCTGATTATGGCATCCAAAATAAATTATTTTGTTTATTAAATATTTGTGTGTTTGTGTGTGTGTGTTTGTATAAATACGCACATGTAGTAAATACTGAAATATGTTATAAATACATAAATTTGCAATAAATCATTTGACAGCACTGGGATTTTGCATTTAAAGTGGGTAAATGTGACATTTACTAAACTGCAGTATCATTTTTACTGTATGTGTAATTCAAATATATATAGCAAATATTTAAATTATTAAATAATAAATGTCCACCAGCTGTAAGCCAGCTCGCTCTGCGCATCTATGATGTTGATACTCTAATGTAAGGTACATGTACGCGAGTTTAACGTTCTTCAATAATTCAGAATCCATTGCATTTCTAAAGGACCTGTTTGAGACATCTCCAAAACTTAAAACATACGAATCCTCAGAGATAGTCTGTCAAACGTGTTTCCTATGAAAAACAAAACAACATGTGAAATCAACATCCCAGCACTGCGAAAGGAGTCAGAAACACGCAGCGTTTACGGTGTGTCCTTCAATGCTGTAAACTGTAACAGCCCTGCGCGTGCGATGCCGTATTAACGCTGATTAGGAAGACATTGAAGCGCGTGTCCTACCGTAGCTCTCCTCATCCATCTCCAGTGAACGGCGTGTCTCTGAGCGGCTGTCAACAGTAACATCGAGGGATCCACCTGCTCTCTTCTGCCCAGCCCATGCAGTCTGTCTCTCTTTACTGCAGCTCAGCTCCAGACTCCTCCTCGACACGTGATGATGTCACTCACAGTTTTTATTTTGATTATTAATGCAAAAATACTTTAAAAACAAGTTGCCCCTTCTGAAATCAAACCCTTCTCAAATACCTGTCGGTGTGGCGTCACATAAAAAAAACGTTAGAATTCATCCAAGAATAAAAGTCAGGTATGTGAACCTATTTATAATTTGTTCATCCTTCTTCACTAATATCTGGTAAAAGTATTTATGGTAATTTTTAAGTAATAAAAACAAAATTAAACATTGTTTATCTTAGTTTTATGGCTCACTGTTATAATTTTTTAATATCTTGCAGGTACCCTACCAATGCAGAATATGTGCAGGTTTTTGTCTTGTGAAATATTTCTCTCCTGATGAATCTTGAAGGATATGGCTACGTACAGTAAGTGGCTTTACAGACTTTACATTGTGTCCAAAGACATTAGAAATGTGAGATATGGCAGAAATTCTGTTTATATACTATATATTTTTATAATGGAAGGTTTTCCTTTTAATCTAATGTTTTTACCCTCAATGTGTGCAGTTTTTGTAACCAGTTCCTCAAACACGAATGTTTGATTAGAGTACCCCTGCCCTACTACAGTTTATTCTGAGTGCTTACATTTAACACTCTCAAAATACTCTTATTCAAATCTTTTAAAATATTGTTAGGCTGCATTAATTAGGCCAACCAAAACCATGAACTCTTCCCATAACACCTACAGTACTTGTTACATTGGGAGATCACTAGATTTTTTATTCTGAGGTCACTATAGCTGCCCAGATCCAAACTGTATCCAGATCAGATGATCACTGCAGCCACCTGAATCCGGTCCATATCCAGACCAGACAGTGGATCAGCACAGAGAGATATACATCTATATTACTGATGAATGCGATATGTTTCGACCCTGCTTGAAGAAACTGTTCTTTTTCTAAATGCTATAGAATTAATACATGTAATAAAGGCTTGATGTATTCATTTATTTAGTTTCATTTTCTTAATTATGATGCTGCATGTGTTTATCCAGTCTAATCGAAGTGTGCGTCTCTCCCCCGACGAATTCCCAACAAAAATCCCACCCCCCTCTCAGAAAATACATAAAACTGACATTACTGAGCTATATGCGTTTAAAAGTAACTTTTTAAAATGATACAATGGCATTGCTCAGTTCAGCGTGTTGGGAAATCGGGAATTTTGTCCCGAGTCAGCATTGAACATTTTGTATGGGTAGCTTTTATTGTTATTATTGGTTAGTTAATAAACACCTTCAAACAAACTGTACAGGAAGGCAAACGGTACAGGAAGGCTTTGGCCATAC
>JAUCNO010000710.1:10201956-10224112 GCA_032353835.1 Enteromius viviparus | reverse complement strand
CATTTTAAGACCAAACAATGGCAATAATGTATTTTAAGATATCTCAGTGCAAGCTTTTTCCAGTTTAGACAGCTCTTTTATTTTAATCTAGGACTAGTCTTAAACCCTGTTCAGGAAACTGTCCCCATGTGTTTATAATTTATTATGTTTATTTAAAAAAAAGATAAACGCTTGTTCTGTGTTGTTTAGTAGAAATGGAGTTTACACTGTCATTCATGCAAGTTCATGTTCTTTCACATATTTGCTTGTTAAAAGTTAGAATATCAGTGTTAATCTTGTGGTTTATTTGTGTACTATCATGCCAGAAGAACTTACCTATTAACTAATTGTAAATTTTTTTTGTATAAAAGTGTTTTTATATATTTTTATACATTATATAAAATTTTTGCTCAGCGCTTGTGTGTAGTGCATCTTGAGTAACGTAGCGTAAAGCCAAGGACAGACTTTAGCTTCACACTACATTTCCCATAATGCAACCACACACATCTCAAAGGGCACAGCCTTGGCAACGCATGAGCGTGAAGCGAACTGCTGCAGCAGTAACCATGGCAAGTGCAGAGGAGAAAAAGCTCAACCACCAGTGAAGCTGGAACAGAAAACACGGATGAAGCGTGAAGCATGAGAGGTTTTTTTTTTAAACAAAACTAAAGAGATATTTTGCTGAATAATAAATATTCTGTTCTGCCTAGTTTTCATTTGAGATGGATATGATGCCGATGTGTGTTTACAGTACTTTTCTTTTCCTTCCCTTGTCTAGAATTGGGGCAAGAGATAAATAAACCATAAATAAGAATCATATTTTGTGTCCTTTGTCTATACATGTCCATTTATGCAAGAATGTAGGTAGGTTATAGATGTATGTTAAAACAAAATAAATTTTCATTTAGACTATATATTGCACATAAAAATAAAATGAACTGAACTTTGAACTAGTTCAAAAGTTAAAATTGTGAGCTATGAACGTGAACAGTTCACTTTGAGCATATGTGAACTGAACTTTGAACTAGATCATGAAAAGTGTGAACTTGCACAACACTGTCCAGTTCACAACTGACATACATACTAGTCAAAACTGAATAGTGAATGTCAATAAAAAAATATTATACATTTGTTACTAGCAGTGGTGGAGATTTTGAGGTGGCAGTCCCAGAGCCATCTAGCAGGCTTACAGTAACATCAGCATTTTCTCATCCTTTGATTGGATGGTCAGAGTGCTTACAGCGTCACTGTAAATTAGATTTTTTTTTACATTATTTCTCAAGTTTCGTACAGTATGATGTGTAGAGAGGGTTTTTGTAGCTTTTCAATGCATTCTGAATATCGGCTTTCATCTTAATACGCTACTAAAGTACTAAATGACCACAAAACAAGCACACACACCTCCTCTGCACCTCTCTGAAAGACGGGCAATCACTATGGAAGGTTAAGCTTAATTTGTGAGTTTTTTATTGCTTTATGCGTTGTATTCTGATTTTATTTGCAAGATATAAAGCCATGTTTAAGTCTCCATAAGAATATCTCTTCCTCCGGCCCGGTGTGGCTGACAGAGGCAGACCAGCAGGAGACTCGATGTGTGGATGAGAGTTATAGGGGTACGTTAAAACACTGTTATGCTTTTCACCTTGAATTACTTTAATGTTAATCGCTCGTTTTCCCGGAAACGTTGTGCTGACTAGTATTTTCCTCCTGCAGCCTGGGCAGACTCATGAAGGCTAGAGTTTGACTGATATATGTTTTTTTTATTTTCATTTTCACATAATTGGATATCAGTTTTGTAATATCGGATTCCCTGATAAAGTGCAGGAGTCAGGACCACCATTTCAGGAAAGTGTCAGACGAGCTCTACAAGAAAATATCCTTACTTGCTTTGCTTTAATTGATAAACCTTATTTAACACATCAACCATTAATGCACAAATCAGATTTGATGTCGCAGTGGGGGCAGTCGTGGCGTAATGGAAAGGGAGTTGGACCTGTAATCCAAAGGTTCGAGTCCCAGGTCCAGCAGGGATTGTGGGTGGAGGGAGTGAATAACCAGAGCTCTCTCCACCTTCAATACCACGACTGAGGTGAGACCCTTGAGCAAGGCATCATTCCCCTGTGTGTGTACTGTACAGTTATGAATTATGTGTACTATATCCTCTATGAGGAAAAATGTTAGACTACTTGTACTGTCCATAAAGCTGAGTCTCTGAATACTTACTTAAAATCATGAGAAAAGGTCAAATCAACCATCTAGTAAATGTGGGGTAACTAATCGCTGTAAAATAAAATGCCAAACTTAGTGTCATGTTAATATCAGCTGTAAATTAAGCAATATTTTAGTTTTTTTTTTAGTTTGGATTAATTTAGTGCTTATTAAAAACATTGATTTGCACTTAACTGTATCCTTGAGACTTTGAGGGAAGAAATAAAAAGTACTTAACCAGGACTGGACAATAAGAGTAACATACACATCTTGGAGCATATCCCTGAACACAGTCAGTTATGTCATAAGTGAAAGTAAAAAGGTAAAAAACAATTGTACATGTATCTATATATTGGACATATGCACATTTTAAGTGACCTTGCTGCTGTTAATGTCCTTTATGTTAATATAATAACTATCTATGCTAAATTTATGCCTAATATGCCTTCTGAAAAAAAAACAGCATGCTTGTTAGGCATGTTTTGATGCTGGGATGCTGCAAAGATGTAACTACATCTACTGGCTAATTATACATTACTTCGAGTACGAGTTCAAGTCGCTGTCTTTGTGCAGAAATGTCAATCCCTTACTTTAACTTTTGGTGTAGTGTTAAAACACGTGTGCACATAACAGGAAGTAAGCGCAAGACTTGTTTTGATAAACACCAGCTTTAGTGTTTGTTGTTCACACAATCGAAAGTGTAGAGATTAGTATGTATTTTACCAAACGGTTTGCAACTGCATTCTACAAAAAATACTGTGTGTCCCATCAAGAAAGCAAAAGTTCATAACATAGATGCTGTCTATTTTGTCCAAACACGGGAAACATGTAACGTTTAGGCCTAAATGCGTCACATGCCGCTTTATTGCAGAACAAATACTTACTGAAATATACTGAAGGCCTCAGTACATTCTACATTATATACCTATACATACACTGTATCAAATAAGTCCTACATTAATATACAATAGCAAGAATAACACAAACTATGGTTTTAAAACTAATGATTAGTTAAGCGTATATGAAGCGTTAGTTTCGTGAAGTAGCACGATCAGCTCGAGTTTGATCAGACTATGAAGTGTTTGAGTTTGAGGTTTGTTTAAACCGAAATGCTCCGTATGTTACAGGTTTGATACGTTTTAACAAACTTACCATCGCCTGCGAAGACTGTCTTAATCGTTGATCTAGAAGCTCCTAAAATGGCGTTGTGGTTGCTTTCGGTTTCACTTACCGTAAATGACTGATGTGAGTCGAGTTCCCGAGCTCTGCCCAAAACTGAAATTAACTGGTGACTCTGAACTGCAGGCTATGTTGTATTACTGCACCTGAGCAGCTTCTGGAGTGCTAACGTTACTTCTAATAAAATTAAGGGATAGGTTACTTTAAATAAACATGCGTATGAAAACGAGGTCACATTATCTGTGCTAAAATATATATATTGCGTGCCTGCATTGATATGTACGGTAACAAACACTTCCAAGTTCCCACCTCATGCGGCGCATTTCATGTATTTTAACTGCATACCAACGTCAGGAACAATGCTATTAATCTCTCTGTCTCTCAGAGAAAAATAATATTGATATCTATCTATCTATCTATCTATCCTGAAAAAAGGGGAGGTAAAAGGCTATGCTTTGCAAAAAAGTTTCATAAAAATTAAATGGCGCATGGCAAACACGGTAACGTCCAGCGGCGTCATTTATTAACAGCTTGAGTTATAATTATATGCAACTATAATTATCTTGCCATGCTATATAAATGAAAACAATACTGACATATCATTTTCATTTCTGGTCTCATATTGATAATCTTCAAAAAAATGTTTAAATCACAATTCCACTAACTATCTAACGCGGAGAATAATCAACCCAAATAATTTTTAAACGTAGGCCAGTGTTGTTCGTGTGTTAGCCGAAATACCCGCGTAATTCAGCAAACAATAATTTCAGAGACATGGTTAACAGCAGCCTTATGTTTTTTTTTATTTGTTTGTTTTTGTGCATTATAAAAAAAGCTTTGTGAAACTGCACTTTACTCCGGTCGTATAGCGATGCCTATGATCAGATCTTCAGTGACAGTATAGACTGGTCAAATATTACTCTATTACAAGTGAAAGTTGTTGTTGTTTTTTTTTTTTGTATAAAAATAGAAATAAATAATACAATAAAAATAGGCTATCACCTGTCAAAATAAAATTCACATTTAGAGAATAAACTAATTAATCATCCACTGTCTTTAAAGCTGCTATATAGAAATGACTTTAAGTACATTGGTAAATTTGTAGTGAAGTTAAAATCATACGTTTCCAGAGAAAAATAAAACTCAAGTTTTATTTTAAAACTTTCAAGTTTAAAACAGATACTCAAAAAGTGTATACTCAAGTAAATGTACTTCACTACTGTCCGCCTTTGCCTATTATAGATCGAACCAATCAGAGTTTGCAGCCAGTATTCATTTCTGTCCTGTTTTATTTATTTACTCCAATTAAAGGACATGACCCATCAAAACATTCAAGGGGGAATATATCTTAAATGGTCATAATTCTGTTCATTTAGACCTGAAAATGGTAAAAGTACAAAGCAAAGAGCTGAATGTTAAAGTAAATTGAGAGCAATCTTTCAGTGACTTCTAGGCCGGAAATGATTCCTCACAGTGGCCTCATTTATAAAGCATTTCACATCAGCACCAGCAAAAACAACACTTGAATCTAAATCAAAGACCATATTTAACTAGTTAATATCTAGTCTAATTTCAAGTTGAGACAAGCTCAAGATTAAGGGTCCTGACAGACTTAAGATGGGTCTCAAATTCAAGTGCAGCTCAAGAACTTTTTTTAGGACTAGATGAGACTAGCTCACTTAACCCTTATAGGATCTTTTCCTTAATAAAATAAAATGTTTCCCTTCATTTCAGTGGAATAAAAATTTGTGACTTTTCATCATTTTCCATCTATATTCACATAAAATGACCCCAATTGAAAACGAATGGAAAAAGCAACAAAAAAAATCCTTTAAAAATGAATTAAATTTTCAGACAGAATCGAAGGTCTAGTACTAGGGTACAAGTGCAATGTAGAAAAGACATGCTCACACATACACGTATGACTACACAACAGAGAACATTTTTATAAAATGTGGAAATTAAATAAGACACAGAACAAAAATGTGAAGTGGTGGGACCTAATTCAATGACCTGCCCTCACACACCAACACCTACTAATCACACACACACACACAAAGACACAACCACTCTTACATTGCTGTCTGTGGCAAACATACCTCTTTTTAGACAAAGAGACACTCTGTCACTCTCTCACACACACATTTATTTTTAATGTATTTGTTAATGGTATATATACCACAATATAAATTCAGAAAACAATTCACAGTAGTTGTGATATGAGCAGTTGGTCATTACCAGTAAAATGAATGGGTCTCTATGGCCCTCTACTGGTCAAAACAAGTTGTTTCCTAAAGTGTAACCACGATAGGTTTATCTCTAACCAACAGATGGCAGAATTATACACCTAACACCTAGGTCAACATCCAGAAACAACTTTAAAAAAAAAAATTAAGCCATAATTTACATTTTTTTTCTATAAATAAAAAAAAAATTCACATGCAAACTAAAAATTAAGTTGAGGAATTTCTTTGGAAATAGGGCCCAAATAAATAATAAATAAATAATATTGCCAAAAACACAGCATTCATTTATAGATAATAGAAAAAAAATCCCAAAATACCCTAATTGTAAACAGGAAATGAGGACCTTATGAGGGTTAAGTAAAAAAAAATAAAAAACCTCCTGAAAAAAAAATCTTCAGTAATCTAGTGATAAACTATTTAACTTCTAGTCAAATGAAACTTAAATCTCTTGCCATGTTCTTCTAAAACGATATAACACCTTTACGTTAAAAACAGATCCAGAGTCAGATTTTCTGCTATTGGATTCGAATTATAGAGGAAAAAGAAAACCTGAAAACCAGTTTTTCACAAAAATCACAACTTTATTGCACCAGTATACCTATATTTATGTATTTGCAATACTGAATGACTTCTCGTTTTCAGAAAAGGCATTAGGTACAGAACCATCGATTCAAATATGACAAAGACACTCGTGTGTTCTTCAGCTTTCAGTCTCTGAAAATAACCATCTCCAGTAAATGTCTACGAGAATACAGACACATCCTACAGAACGCAGTGTCTGGGTCCTGAACAAGACTTCAGAGCAGCCGTCCGAACACACTTCTATTAGTTAATAAAATTTCCCCATGTACAATTCCACAAACCTTAAATACATTAGGCTTCCATTTAGCAATGTGCATTTTAACATGTTTAATAAGTAGAATTTGCAATATGTTCTATTCATTTTTAAAAATTCAACCAAGGCAACTTTTCTAAAATCCAAGGATACATGAACATGGTCTTCAACGACAAGAATGACTTGAGAGGGGGCACAGAAAGAGAGAGCACAAGGTAGACTGTACAGTGTCCTAAATAGGAAAGCTTCAACATCCTATGACGGCTCTTCAGTGAATAAGCATGTACATCAATTTGACCCGATGTGTAATAGCACTGCTAACAGACAGCTCACACAGATGACGTTTGGACCAGCTTTTGAGGAGTTCTTCCTTCGCAGGGCGTCCGTGGGACTGCTGTAGTTGCATAGAGAGTAGGATAGAGATACAGGATGAGACACGCTAAATAAAGACAAGGGGATGCTCCAATTATTCGGTAGCTCAGCCCTCCTGGCAGAAACACAGTGGTTTGTGTTAAGGCCCATGTTTTTTTATGTTTTAGCTCACATGGATGAAATGTATTGCATTGTTGTATGCAGCCCTGTGCATATAAGACAACATTGTCTGACAGGAAATGGGGAAATCTGAGGAGAACTCTTAGAAATTGAGGAAATGGTCTCATTTCCTTAAAATGATAAAAAAAATTAAAAAAAAAACACTGCAAAGGTGAGTTGAAGGAGGATGATGGGATTGTATTTAAGCAGGCAAGACATGAAAGGAAGGAAGATAGCAGGGCTGTGTGTTTGTGGAAACACTACTTCCTCTGACGGATGACCCATTCACGCAAATAATATCTGGCCCAGATATGAAAAAGCAAAATAAATTAGCAAATAAAAGTTGTATGAAGGAAGTAATGATATCTGTTGAGTCACTGGAGCGAGGGAGGGGCTACATTTTCCCGTTTTTAAAAAGTGTGAGGATTTTCTTCTCAAGACCCCAGAGTTCAGGTGGTTTTCATCACAGAACGTGTTTTGTCTTTCCTGGTAATCCTTTGTTCTTATTACAATCTTTAAATGTTATCAGGGTGCAGACTCTGGGTTGTGTCTTATTTCCTATGATCCTAAGATCATAATGGCACAGGTATTGGTGTGTGTTTAGACGAAAGCCTCAGGAGTTGAGCTCAGCCTCATCGCTTGGTTTCACAGTACAGCTGCGCTCGTGTTCTTCTGAAGATCCTCGGACTGATCCAATAAGGCAACTGGTCCGGTGAGGGCACACCACTGGGGGTCAGCATTTCACAACTGCAGCAAGAGAGTGAAACAGCTGCTCGTAAACATTCACTAAGTTTGAATATATTTATTTCAATTTTAAAAAAGAAATCTATATTTTTAAGTCTGCCTGTCAAGTGTTTAAATAGGGAAAATGCATTGATATGCATCATTTTAAAACGCAAACACATTTAGACAGCTATTTAATAACTGCGATATGCCATTACATTTGCTAAGGATTCAATTGCTAAGGATGTTTCAATTACAAACCACCTTAACCTGCACATCATTTTACTGATGGAAGATTTATTTTGGAGCACAAATCCTTTCTTGAAAAAACTAGTTTGCTTATGCTTACATAAATTGATGCAGTGTCACTGAAAGGACAAAATGTTACAAATTCAACGTATAATAGAAAGTATGGGTACTTGTATGGGCAGAAATGTATTTATTACTTGAAATAGGTAGGGGAAAAAAAGTGTACCTTTCAATGACGAAACCCCAGACTGTTCCGTCTGCCTGTGACTGACCACAAGTTACGATGCTCTTGGATCCTCTGGAAGGCATTTCCATCTTTCCTCTTATCCTTTTTGTATTTTTTCATTTTCTTCATCTATTCAAGAGGGCAGAGAGATTAAATGACTTAATAGATAGGCGTAACACTAAAATATACACTATATACAGTGACATGCAAAAGTTTGTGAACCCCTTGCAAAATCTGTGGAAATGTGAATAATCTTAACAAAAGAAGAGATAATACAAAATGCGTGTTTTTATTATTATAGCACTGTCCTGAGTAAAACCTTTTACATAAAATATGTTAACTTATAATCTGCAAGTCAAAGAATAACTGAAGTTAAAAATAATTCACAAGTTTGGGAACACTTGGTTCTTAATACTGTGTGTGGTGACATGGATCTACGCCACTTGCTTGTTCTGAACAGTTCAACTGAGCACAGAAAAAAGCCTCCAGAACACAACTATTAAAAAAAGGTTCAAACATTCACTGATGCATTAAGAGCAAATTATTCTGGGGTTCACAAACTTTCGCATGCCACTCTGTGTGTATAAATAAAGCCAAGTCAAGAAACAAATACAGTACAGAGTAAATACAGTATCCCAGACAGTGTGCTGTGCACTATTCTGACTGACTAGTAGAGACTAAACTGCAACCAGTTACTACTGGTCAACATGAACTACCTAGAGTAGGAAATGCTCAAAAATAAGTTCTAGTCCTCACTTTTCCACTGTCAAAGTCCCTGTCCCACTCGTCAATGACAGTCTGGTTTTTGGCATAGCGTGCGTCCTCTGCAGCATCTCTGCTAACGCTCGACAGATCTCCTTCCCAACTCAGCACTGTTGAAAGAAATTCAAGACAGTCTCATTATTTCAAGCCAAAGTATGAATTCAGTTAAGAGCCTGAAGAGCTTTTGAAGTCATATAGTTAATCCTAATTCACTTCTCCTGTGCTTCATAGAAGAGTAAAGAGGAAGTAAATGTAAAACTTCAACTACCAATTGTTTTCTGTTTTTTTTTATTATTCCTTTTTTTCCTGCAGCATAGTTCTGATCACAAAAACAGGCCATTTAAACCTTTTTTTTTATTATTTAAAATGCTTGACAAAGAAGTTTCAGAATGACTTGTAACTGAATTCTAAGGTTTTGTGCACAAGGTTGACTTCTAACTCACCCTCAGTTCCATACGCTTTATCTGAGGAGTTCTTGAGGAGCTCCTCGACTACATCACAGCTTTTCTTGCCATCCCAGCCCAAAGGAGCAGGGCATTGGTCTTTTATCGTTTCGTTCTCTGCTTCTTGATGGTTATGGTCACGCTTGTAGCCGTCCCGAACCTGGCTGTCCCAAACGATCACGGCAGCTGAAACAGAAAACGCCACAAGTTTAACTTTAAAACATGATGTCAGATTGTGGTACTCACCAAAGCCACTCAAAAAACTGTGTTCAGTAGTTTATCGTTTTGTTTTTTGAAGTCCAGTACAGTTCACATTTGATGTGAACACAATTCAGCCTAAATAAAGTCCTTTAAGCAGAGCAGCAAACAATACTAAACCAGTGGTCTCAAACTCCACAGCTGCTTGGGACTTCCTAGAAATCAGGAAAGGCCCTTCACCAGTACTAAACAAATAAGAAGAAAGACTTGTCTATGAAGTCCACGATAGAATATATACTAGCACCCGTGCTGGGATTACCAGGTTTCTGCTTGCCCGTGTTGCCCATCTGACTAGGAGGCTCGACTCCATTGGTCTCTTGAAGCTCCACATGACGTTTTTCTTTATCCCTCTGTCTCTCCTCCTCTTTTTGTTTTTTCCTTTTCTTTTTCTTCTTGGTCTCTCCGAGGTATTCTGTGTTTGCACCACTAACCTCTTTTACAACAGAACTAAAAGAAAACAATATAACAGTTTGAGTACATTTAAAGATAAGTCATTTTTTAAATATTAGCGTTGAGTTTACGCGTCAAAATTGTACACAACCCTAACTTACCACTCTGAAGCCGCGTCACCATTGCTGATCTCTTTCAGCTGCTCTTTGAGTTTGTGCTTCTTTTTCTTCTTCGGGACGGGGTCTGTCTCTGGCTGGTCAGTCGGAGACACTGACTGAGGTTTGGTCTCACGGTCCTCTGCTGCTTTAGACGTCGCAAACTTCTTTTCTTTGGCTTCTGAGGCGATGCTCCAAGTGGCTCCCAGACACCAGTCCTCATCCTGAGGGGGCTCGAGATGTGACCGCACACACTCCTTCTGATCCTCTGCCTCTTGTTCCCTTTTCCTCTTTTTCTTTTTCTTCTTCTTCCTCCTGATTTCAGTACTTGGGTTTGGTTCTTCTGGGGCTGATTCTTTAGGGGCGTCCGGCTCTATGTCTGAATGTCGTCGTTTTAGTTTCTTTTTCTTCTTTTTTAGAGTGGGACTGGCGAGTACCTGGGGTAGTCCGGTAGTTCTGCCGTGGGTCTGGCTCTGGATTGGTCTGGGTGCACTGGGCTTAATGCCATTGGTCTGTGGGAAGAGAGCATGAGCGGGCGGCTCCAGTGTGGAGGAGGGCCGTTTAAGGGGACTTGATTCTTTAGGATGGTAATTTGAAGGTGGAGATTGCAGGTTGAGCGAATGAGTGGAAAATCTGTACAAAAACCAGAACGATTTCATTTATTAGATGTACTTTGATACCAAGTTGATGAACAGGACTCTAATGAACATCTCACAAAACTATCATCAATGCTTTCAGTTCTGGATCTTCTACATTTATGAGAAGTATTTCTTTTACAGTGATTTCTTTTGAGTGAACCATAAAGACATTGCTGCCTTTCGATATTTTAAGAGCTGCCCACCTTCTGCAACAGTCTTAAAACAGTTTTTTTAGCGGGGCAACGTGGGATGTGCACAGCTGAAAGCAAGCAAGATGTGTTTTGAGCATCCTGACAACAGAAAAGCAGCTCTGATGCAGCACACCGAACAAATAACTCTTGACTTTTGTCATTAAAAATCAGGTTTTGTGTGCAACTTAAAGGGATAGTTCACCCAAAAATGAAAACTGTCATGACACCCTTGTGTCGTTACAAACCCATAAGACCCTCGTTCATCCTTGGAACAAAAATAGCTCTCTGACCCTCCATAGACAGCAATGAACACAATCAAGTTGCCGAAATGTAATAAGGAGATTGTTAAAACATGTGACATTCAACCGTAAGGGTTCAGCCTTCAGTCATATCAACTCAAATATAAATATCAAATATGTTCCACTGAAATCAGTTGAATTGTGAAAAGTGCATCTACGGTGGAATGTTTGGTGATTCCACCTGAAAAGGAAAGTTGTGATCTCATTTGGAGAGCGAGGCAGTACCTGTGGTGCGGGTGGCTTGAGGCCCGGCTGAGAAGGTGTGTGGGGTCACTGGACAGATGATGCGATGAAGGGGGCGGAGCCTCAGTGCTGCTGCTCGGGCTCTGCCGCCGACTGGCCTGCAGTTATTGACATAAATAAAAACTTTGTGGTCTAAAAAAAATATAAAATAAATAAAAAATAAAACATAGCCATGAAACGTGACAATGAAAGAGGGGCCCATACGGGGAAGAAATCATCAAGACCAAACAAAAACAAAGAAAGGAAAAAAAAGTAGGAAGGGGGAGGGGGGGAGGAAAAAAAGAAAGTGTAGCAGAGAAGAATTAGAAGTTGTTAGAAATAAAAAATTATAAAATAAAATAAATTTTTAAAAAGGACAGCAGTGCAGACTGCGAACCGACAAAACAGACATGAGCTGAAAGAATTAAACGCATTATTATTATTGTATAATTACTGGCCAGTGTGAGCAACAAGTCAAGGCTCCAGATTTTCAGGAAAGTCTTTTTCAACATTGACGAGGAATGAAGTGGACAAACATGGGAAGGAAAACACACACACAGTCTTGAAGACCACCAGCAGATGGAGGGAGCTGGTAGACTGACCTTCTTGGCGGACAGGGCGAGTCGTTTGGCGGGAGGCGGGGACATGGTGCTGACTGGCTCTGAGGAGACGTTGGTGAGGGCCTGGGGTTTGAGTTTGACCACCTTCTGCTCCTCTGAGGTCACACGCTCTGTGCTCTTAGCTGGAGATCCTGGACTGTTCACACTAGATACGTCACCAACCGGTGCGCTCCTCGTGCCAATAGACTCCTGAGAGAACACACAAGAGACCGCCGGGATCAACATCAAACTAAGGACGGACAATTTGGATAAACATGTTTATCACATAATATTGTATTGAAAACTGATTTATCCTAACTTATAACTCACTGTACTTTCATAACGTGAATATTCAATAAATATTGTAAATATTATTGTGTTAACTAAAAGGGAAACATCTTCAGATGTGAATATGGTATTCAAGGTATTCAGAGATTAAGAGTGTCTATTTAAGAAATCATGCCACCATTAACCAAAACTTGACCGTTACTGTTCTTGATAAAACTTAAACAGCACAAACCAGTCTACATAGACTTACTTTAGACTCAGAGGAGGTGTCTGCTGAGGAGCTGTCAGACAGGGATTTGAGTGAGGTAGATGATGGCAGGCTGCGGCCCTCGCTGTTGCTCCTCTTGTCGGTGTCGGGTTTGGAGAGGCCGTTGGATGGAGCGGGAGTGCTGCTGCGGGAATGAGGTATGGGCTTCTTCACCTTCTTAAAGGGCTCCTCGATCAGTGTGGGTCCACTGGGCGGCTTGGGCGGGGCATGGGAGTTCCCCGTACCATTAGACATCTTCGGTGATTGGACCCCTGAACAGTTCCTGGCTACTGGAATACCAAGACCCCCGTCCACAGACTGGATTTTTCTCAGCTGAGCGGGATCAAGCTTCTGAAAGAGGACAAATAAAAGGTTGTGTGGTGTTAAGCAGGGGTAGACTCTGCAATTTTAAGAATAAAAGTAAAATCTTTTCCAAAGTGACTTTGATTCACATGAGAGATTAAATTGGATTAAGCCATATGGTAGCATATTCAGGAGGTACATTTTACATCCTTCAACATATATTTCAGTGTTCAGTCAAAATAACAGCAATTCCTTTGTTTTTATTGGCATCGTATTTCCTGATCAGACGTCAGACGTTCCTACCTTCGTAACCTGTGGTGAAGACAAAGGTCCATTGAGTGTGCTCTTCTTCAGCTGCTCTGGCGTCATATTAGTTCTCCCAGAGTGCACTATGTTCTGCTTTGTATTTAAAGCATCTGTGTTTTTCTTTTCAGGGATCCTGTCACAGAAAAGATGTGATTGGAAAAATGAGGCACCTCTACTGGCTACTGAGATATGAAGAGTAGATGAAAGAGCATGAACATTACCTCAGGTAAAAGAGGACATAGGCCTGCTGATTGAGGACAACCTTGATGTTACTGGAATGCACCATCGAGTCATTCATCTGGTACCACTGTCCATTACTGGCCTGTAAAAGGACATTTGTATCAGAATATTATAACCATAGTAACAGAGCATGAAAGAGACATCAAGCGCCATTTTTTTCCTACAATGCTCCTGTAAAGTTCTCTCATTAAGCTTATTTGTATCTCTTACCGATTACTTGTTCTTCTAACCGAGGTGTTTTGCATTAACTGGACTTCTGACATTACAGCCACCTATTAAATGTTTGCTCACCATAATACCAGCATAAGCTAATGCTATATATTACACACTAGTTACTTCTAGTTAAAGTAATTGCTTATTACAGTAATTAGTTACATAACTTTTTCTGCTTTTCTTGGTTTTCATGGCTTTTGAGACACGAAATACCATGGTAAGCCAATTTAATACACTGCCTCACTAAACCATGGTACCACGACAGTACTTTCAGAGAATCCTAAAGAATAAGTGTCATATTACAATATCTCCATGGGTTTTATTTAAAAGCTGTCACCTTGACGTAGCAGTAGTAGTGTCCAGCATGGCAGCTGTACCCTGAGTGCACGAGGACAGCGTAGAGGCCATACATTACTGGATCGCCTGTGCTCTGGGACATGTACGGCCGAATGTTTAGGAACTCTGGGTAGCCAACGTCCTAACAGAAAACCATCAGTCAGCCGGCTGGTCACAGAACAAAAGCCTGTTTCTGTATCACTGGCATGTATAGGATGATACCTTGGTAATTTTTCCTCCGCTGAAGTTGGCGAAGCGTTTAAGCGACAGCGTCAGCACATTTGATGCTCTGTGAACTGTGAACCTCTTAGTAGCTGGAACCTTCTTCTTACATCTAAAGCAAGAAAAGATTATGATGAAGAGCTACTGAGATGCTAACACGGTCTGGGTGGTTGCTTACTGGATCAAGAACTCGAGTGGCCTGCATAAATGTGTTTTGAATAAACAACTGTACAACTCACTTAGCACACATGTAGGCATTCTCTCCACTCAAAACATCAGGCTTGACAAACAGCTCCAGAGCACGAACGATGTTGACCGCTTGCTGAAGAGGAAAGAGGAGAGGAGATTTTAGTCTGGGACAAAACACATTCATCATTCTGACGTGACTGAACCAAAAAGGCTTTCAGAATCTCACCCGAATCTCCAGAGCGATGTCCAGGTACGGGTCATACGTATCTGACACGCTTTTACAAATAGAGCACTTCACTGCAATAAAGAAAACAACATCAAGATGTAGATTCATATTTATGCTACAGTTCAAAAGTTTGGGTCAGTGAGATTTGATTTTGTAAAACAATATTTTATTCTCCAAGAATGTAATACATTTATTATTAACAGACAGCAATAATGTCATAAAATACTTCTGTTTGAAACGAGCATTCTTCTTTTAAATTTACACAAAACCATGAAACTAAAGTGTGTCTTCAACATAATCAGAAATGCATGGAAGCCACTGAATAAATTGAA
Organism: Enteromius viviparus; assembly: GCA_032353835.1. Classification (NCBI taxonomy): domain Eukaryota; kingdom Metazoa; phylum Chordata; class Actinopteri; order Cypriniformes; family Cyprinidae; genus Enteromius; species Enteromius viviparus. The sequence goes on along the minus strand of JAUCNO010000710.1, from coordinate 10,209,077 downwards.
TAAAAGACTTTTTCTCTCACAATTCTGACTTTCCTCAGAAATGCGAGTTGCTACATATAAAGTCAAAATTGCGAGAAATAAAGTCAAGATATAAATTCTAATTTTTTGCTTGTAATTGCGAGTTTCTATCATGCAATTCTGACTTGTTTTGTTTTTTCACGTCAACTCAATAACCTTTATTTAATTTTTTATTCAGTGGCAGAAAGGTTCTTCCATAGGAATGTTTCTTGAGAAGCATATTAGCATACAGTAGTTTTGAACAGCAGTGTATCTATTACTGTATTTTCTATGACTTATCTATACATATAAAGCTGGATAATATAGCTAACATCTCGCTATCCTAACAAACGTAACAATTGTAAAAACATATGATGGTCACGCGGTTTAATATTTCATTTTCTACAGACAGCAAAATAATTACTTTTCTTAGATTACACACTTGGATCTCAATGAGTCATGTTTACCTTAGAAATTGACGTGATGTCTGTGCTTACCTCTAGACCTCAAATAACCCCCAAAAATCTGGTGCACCAGGGTGGTGGCCTGTGTTTGTCTGTCCAGTCTGTGAACAGAAGGGCTCGTTATTTTCTGATCCAATAAAACAAACTCATGTGGTTTCTGTAGTGATTTCATTACGCTAAGCAGTCTTACTTGGGATATCCATTCAAACAAGCTTTCTGCATGGCGTCAATGGTGTAACGCAGAAACTCGTGGGCATCCTCTTGACTCCCAAACCGAAAGTGGCGAGCAATTTCTAAAGGATTAGAAAACAAATCAGGCTATGTCAGAGGAAAACCAAGCAAAGGCATGGGAAGAAAAAGAAAAGTGATGTGCTAATGAATAGAAACAACACTCCGGAGAGTATCGGGAACACAATCTCATGACTCAACACTTAGTCACAGGCTACCACAGCAGTCATCTGCAGCACTTCCTGTAAGCAGTACGTCATCTCTTTCAGCTTCTAAAGCCATTAGGAAGTGCTGCATGTTTGCTTGAACAAGCTTGGTTCAGATTTAAGAGGAAGCCCTTACTTTTCAGATCTCTGATGAACGATACAGGTTTGATGGCATTGCCGGTGTTGGCAAAGGCTTGGATGATATGGTTCTGCATCACACAAATCATGCAGAATCCTGACTGGTGACCTGAAGGAGACAAAAGGGACAAGTCAGGATTTTTTAAATCATATATTCTCTAAACCAGTGGTTCTCAATCTGGGGCTAGAAAGCACCCCTAGAAAGTTCTAGAAAAAAATGCAAATGTTTTGTAAATATACTAAAGCATCCTCATTGCTCACAGGATCGGCTGTGCTCCTTCGAGAGCAGGTAGTTGGCCAGCGGAGGGGTGTAGGTGAGACACTGCACAGTAGAGTTGAGGAAGCAGGTGTTGCCCAGGTTGTGGAGGCCGGCTCCGACCCGATACACCCGTTCCCACTTCATAGACAGCTTGTTCCCGGGGAAGAGCATCTTCTGCGGAGCAGGGATCCCATCGCTCTGCCCGACACTCAGACTTTCTGAAACTGACAAAAAAGATGAGACCAGTTTATTAAGAGAGAAATACCCATATCTGCATTATTTGAAAAGAATCAGTGCATTTTTTAAATATTTCAAAATTTTTAAATATGATTAAAAACATTATTAAGGGTATGAAAGAATAAAACTATTACTCCAAAGGAGCAGAAATATTATAGTCTAAATTCATGTTTTCACCTTTCAAATGATTGCTCAAACCTCTGTTAGTTTACTGATGTTCATGAAAATACAAATCCTTGTTAACAACTATAAAACCAGCCCTGAGACAGGAACTGAAACTGAGCGGGTGATCTTACTTTGTCTCTTAATCTGAGCAGGTTCAGTCGGTCTCTGCGCCGCAGCCCCGTCGTTCTTGGGATTCAGGATCACATATTTGGTCTTGAGGGTCTCCAGCTGGTAGCTGAAGCCTTTGCTGGCAGGTTCAAACTCGATCTTCTGAAGAAGCACTTTCTTCGCTGACGAAGCCAGCAGCTTGTTCAGGTCGCCCTCATCGCTGGAGTCCTTGCGGCCCGGCTTCAGGGCCTCTTTGAGCTTGTCCACTATCGGCATTGTGTGTCACTGAATAAAAACAGATTCAAGAATAAAAATGTATAAAGCTGCTCAAAAACAAACTCTGGCTTTTAAACACGTCCTTGACTAGTTTAGTGTTGTTTTTCAGTTCTTCTAAATAATCATACAGTTAATGACTGTAAAAATGCTATGGTAAAAACTTGTTAAATGATTAATTCCTGTAAATTTTACAGGGGAAAAATGTAAACTGACTTTCCCAGAATTCCCTCCATTACATTTCAAATTTGGTTTGAATTAGATGATCTTTTATTTAAAAATTACTTTCTACTTTTCTTAGTTTAGGGTTGTGTGTTACATGTAATGTTTTAAATGAAAGTTTATTGTATATTTCAGTTTGAAGAGTCTCAACATGATGGTGTTTAGTGTTTGTGTGAATGAAGTGTGTGTGTTACTTTATTTATTTTTTTAAGTTCATCATGTGACTCTCTCATCACCGCTCGTTTGTTTTTGGTAGTTATCAGTGCATTTTAAAGGTACAAATTAGTTTTCAGTACTTTAATAGGTTGGGATATTAACATTATTTATGTAAACTAAATTTAAACTTAAAACCGGTTGTTACAGTATGTGTTACGGTCAAATTCCGGCAACCGCAGCAGCCATTTTTAACCGTAAATTTTACAGATTTTTCTTTTACAGTGAAGAACAAACCTGACGTATTCTACTCGCTTTTATATATAAGCTTATGCCAATATATCCTGAAACTCAACTGGCAACATGAGCTTGTGCATCTGCTCAAACAAATCAAGACACCAGAAAGTGTCGGTCAGCCACGAACCACAGAGCTTTGGCATGTCTTGACAGATAACTTGCACAAAGCACATCCGAGCAATGCGTCTGAGCCGAAACAGTGAACAGTTAGGACGCGGATGTCGTGTTGTTACATAACAGCTACAGCACTGCTACTAGGGAAAAGTGCACACCTATCAGATACTGCTGCGATCGCTTCGGAGGATCAACAGAATTTGATATAACAGAAACAAACAGGCCATCCGAATGACTTAGAATGTTACTTAATACCACAGCGATACATACAACTGCATACGCACATGTTTTTTAAACAAAAAAATATATATTTATCCAGGTTCAAGTAATTCTAGAAATCACTACATGAACTAAACTATAAAAGAGAATCAATCACCTCGTTATCCTTCAAAAGCAGATAAATGACACGCATATATTAACCTGTCACTCCACATCAGATTTACTGCAGGGCAGATGCCTCATTACAGCTGCACTCCAGTGTAATCCAGCTGCTGATGACAAAGAGACTGTCTGTTAGATCAGCTTTTGAGAAGCTTGTCTGAAATCTTGTCTACCAGCGCATATGTAACATTTTACAAACATTATTCAATTGTTAATATTAGTTAACTACATTATTTAACATGAACAAGGAAAAAACGTTATTTATAAAGCATTTACTCATTTTAGTGTATTTCAGTGTTCACCAAGACAGTATTAAAATCAGACGATGCTATGGAACAATGTACAGCTATATCAACTGTATATTTATAAAATAAAATTAGCCTTAAAGACTATTTATAATAGTATTTAATATTCAACGTGCATTATTTTTTTTTTTTTACTAACGTGTAGGCTCGATTTTAAGCTAACCGACGGACTGGATTGTTGTGATGTTTTTATTAGCTGTTTGGAGTCTCATTCTGACGGCACCCATTCACCGCAGAGCATCCACCGGTGAGCAAATGTAACGCTTCTCCAAATCTGTTCTGATGAAGAAACAAACTCATCTACGTCTTGGATGACCTGAGGGTGACTACACTTTTAGCACATTTTCATTTTAAGGTGAAATATCCCTTTAACTAACATCGCATACCTTATTATTGTATACACACTATGATTTTTAATTATCCTTTTTTTTTTTTTTTAAAGAACATTTGGATTACACAAAGACGTTAAAAGAACAAAAAAAAAAAGCTCTGTGCCTCAAAACATTAATCATAACCAGGTTCTTTAGAACTAAATCACAAAAGCATCTCTTAGGTGGTTTAATTTGTCATACAGACAATAGAACAGTCTGAATAGATCTTCAGAAAACAATATATTTTAAAATAAACACTTTGGTGCATTCAAGGCTGAGTTGGGTCCTGCATGGGCTTACTCATCAGGTCTAGTGCTGCTGACGTACAGAGCCGAGGAGCAGCAAGCAGCCTGCACACAAGGGCAGACTAACCTTCATGTGCGCTTGCGATTAACAGAGACACAGCCGTGCACGGGCTGCGGTCAGCCAAAAGCAGTGATGTAACAACCTGCGCCTGTGTGCAGCTCGTGTGTGCATCAAGACATTCACTCTCAAGAGCATCTCTTCACTCTACTGCCGATATATATCCAACAGCAGATTAATTATCGCAGATTCTATTAATACTATCCCAAACATTTAATCAAATGTGCTCAATGACACTATAGAGAAACATCAAATTTAGAGAGAAATGAGAAATCTCAGGATTCAGTGATTGATCATTTACATGAGCATAATACAATGGGTTGTTTTTTTAAATCAACATGTTATCAACACTAACATACTTAAAATTAATAACTATATATGTCAAGGACCTCAAAAGATTGAGGAGAATCAATGCAATTAATATTTATTCATGTAGCTTGTAAAAAATTCGCACAAAAACACAAAATACACTCCAAACCAGAAATGTTTCTAGCCTTTCCTCTCAAAAAGGGTTCCCATATTTAGCTACTATTATTAACATACAGGCAATAATAAAATATCCTTCTCTGAAGTAAACAATCTGTACGCGCAACAAAAAAACCATTATAGCTGCAGACAAATGATATTAGAAATTAAATTACAAAGTAGTTTTTGGGCTCATGTTTTAATTTATTAAATATTAAATTACTATTTTGGTGAACAATCTGGCTCCAATAGTTTGGATTCAAATAGCTGACAGCAAAAAATACAGTAAAGTCAGTATACAGACATCTCTATTACTAGACACATATTTATCAGTAATATTTCACAGGGGTTTTTCTCCTGGTAAATGGGTCTAGTGATGTCTTTGCACCAAACTCTGTTCATTTGTTTTCTATTGGTCATGAAATCTAAATTAAAACGCCTATACTTCACAATTACTGATTACTACTACAGTTTGTATACTTCATCTGAGGTATAGCCGGGTTTTTGTCACAAACTATATTATAATTTACAGATCTATAAAAAGCTATATTATAAGGGTTATTTTACAGGAAATCTGGCCTTAAAATAAAGACCGGCCTTTAAAACCCCAGAACACACTAAAAAAATAGCATATATTTGCACGTGTATGCCAATAATTAAGACTACATGAAAAGGTAGGATAATACATGTTGTATCAATTGTTTTGTAAAACTTAGCCTAATAACATTACATTTTAACATACTAAGAGATTTCTCCCAAAATGTTTCATTATATCCATACATTCATGGTACAGTATTTCGCTGAGGTAATGTCTAAAATGTATTTCCGGCTGAAAACACGTGTCCGGTGAGGACTCATGTCATGTGCCTTTTAACTAGTACACACTAACCAATATTACTCTTTAATTATCGGGTGTCAAGCCTCTGGTTTAGTAAAATGTGCTTGCGGTTTCTTTAGTTTATATTTCTCTCTAATCGTGTTTCGGGGATTTCCTCAGCGGGATGGCCATTACATGCACGTGCAGCACGCGCCAAACGAGGTGCTATGGGAGGAGGGCAGCTGGATTTTGAGACACGGCCTGATAATGTATCACCTACCATTGCGCCGCACAACATCCATACGCTTATAAACGCGTTTATATAAGTTTAATAATAAAAACAAACAATACACAACATGAAACTTCTTCAACCTTTGTGTAAACTATAGCTCGCAGTGGATGCCATCGGCAAATCACGTCATATACAGTACGTGCAGTAGTTACAGTGCATTTATTAGAGACTGCTGCGATGCAGCTTTTAGAAACGTGTGATGATCAAGGACACCACGACGACAGCTTATTAATAAGCCTTAGCGTTTGGGTTTAACCTACAATCTTCCTGTTAACAGCTCGGATTGTTAGCTGCACTATTGCGGTCAATGTAGAGACGGTGTTTCGCGCTATTGCGCGAGTTAGTTAGATCCCATATGAGCTGCTAGTCAAATTAGGTACAAGCTAACACGCTACTTTAGCATCCGCTTTAGCGTAAACACTGCTTTCATCGACAGCGTTCGCGGTTTCTACACACTGAAGCCTTCATGGCACAATATTACGACACGTATCGCAGTCGGCTGGGTGTTTAAGGCAGATATAAGAGGGCTGACTTCTTGAGCCGAGCCTCACAAAGCGAACGTGGCGCTCATACACTGCTGCAATGTGCTGCTAACCCTCCAACAGCCGTTTTCTGTAGAAACAACACAAACCCGCCCCGTCACTCGCCTCCAAACGCCTGCGAATAACATCTTATACGTACCCATCCGTAAATGACCGCGAATCTTTTGATCTGTTCCGATGTTAAGACTATATTCCGCTACGAAGCCTTCATTTTGTTACGTTCTCTGACCCATGCTGCATTATAAAAGGGTGTGTGCACGCGTGATTGACGTGACGGAGCGGCCAATCGGCTTTGAGCGCAGCTCTGACGACTCGCTTCATTCATAGCTGCAGTGTCCAATCGGAGGAGGCATGTCTAACTTTTAACATGGGCCCTTCTCGATTCATGTGTTGTTTACTCGTGGAGTATGCCCAAGTATGCGGGCTGAAGGCTGCCTTATGTGCTGCACGCAAAGATTTATAAACCGGGGCCCGTGTGGACACCGAGGGGGTCCGCTAGAGGGCGCAGAAAGATAGAAGACTGACAAGGTGGTTATGATGAAAAAGGCAATGCACATTTGAATAAAAAACAAATCAAAAACTGTAAAATGTACAGTTTAAACACGAAACATACACGTTCTGTATTATTATGCATACTTTTAAGAGGGTCATTCATAAGGGGATCATTATGAGAGGGACTTTGTAATCATAAATAAATAAATAGGAGGAATATATAATATGCGGG
>JAUCNO010000710.1:10152734-10164045 GCA_032353835.1 Enteromius viviparus | reverse complement strand
AACGATCCTAGATCAGGACAAATCCACAACAATCAAATCCAGCTAACTGAGTTAGCGAGGTACGAAGAACGAGCCCCAGATGCTCGCGGGCTATCTCTCTCCCAAGAGATTACAAGGCAGAGGTAGACCTCTTTGCAACGAAAAAGAATGCGCAATGTCCCTTCTGGTACTCGAGATGTTCATCCAGCTTCACTGGGGCTGGTTGCCATGGTACAGACATGGTCGAGGCTTCGTCTGTATCCTTTTCCACCAATCGTTCTGCTGGAGAGAGTGCGCCGGGACACGGGTCAGTCTAGTGCTTGTAGCACCGTTCTGGCCGAGTATGGTTCTCGGGCCTAATGGACCTCCTAGACGGCTATCCATGGGAAATACCGATAAGGAGGGATCTCCTCTCACAAGTAAGGGGCACCATCGTGCACCCTTGCCCTTAGCTGTGGAAACTGAGAGTGTCATAACTGAGAGGGGCATAACTCTTATCCACAGGTCTCTCAACCAAAGTTGTTTAGTCCATTCTCACGTCCAGAGTGCCATCTACAAGGAAACTATATGGCCTAAAATGGAAGTTGTTCACTTCATGGTGTAAAGAACGCCAGCAAGATCCAGTTAACTGCCCAGTCGGTACAGTGCTGGAATGTTTGCAGGATAGATTCTCTACTGGGGTCACTCACTCCAACCTGAAGGTTTACGGGGCTGCTATATTAGCTAAACACTCCTCTCTCAGTGGACATACAGATGAACCCCTGGTCATATGTTACCACGGTGCAGTGAAGTTGAGGCCACCAGTACGTTCCCGGGTTCGGACCTGGGACCTGGCTGTTGTGTTAGATGCCCTCTGTGGGCCACCATTTGAGCCCATAGAGGAAATCTCTGTTCATCTATTGACAATCAAGACAACACTATTGCAAGCATTGTTTTCTCTAAGGAGAGTAGGTGACCTTCAGGCCCTCTCAGTGGCCCCTTCAAATCTTGACTTTGCGCCTGGCATGGCCAAAGCCTTGCTGTGTCTGTGAGTGGGTTACAGTCCTAAGATACCTACGGTCACACCTCAGCCAGTTGTACTACAGGCCTTTGACCCTCCTCTCTTCAGGGAGCCTGGTCAGCAGAAGCTCAACTGTATGTATCCAGTGTGAGCACGGCCACAGAGCTGCTGTGTAGAGAAAGTCAGAGCAGTTGCTCACATGCTTTGGTCCCCCCAAGAAAGGGTTTCCAGTGGCCAAGCCAATTTTAAGCCCTTGGATAGTGGATGCCATTAACCTGACATATGAGTCCTCCTCGCTCTCCAGCCGAGGCTAGGAGTCAGAGAGCACTCGACACGAGGTGTGGCGGCATGCAGGCAGGGGTCTCTATGGCCGACATCTGTAACACTGCTGGGTGGTCCACCCCCCCACAGATTTGTCCGCTTCTATGGACTTGACTTGCGAGCCACTCTGTGCTCTTTTGTTCTCTTCTCGTAGCTGTGCACAAACACACACTAGACAGGTATTTGAAAGTCTGGGTGCGTGTTCATCTTGTTCCCCTAGCGTCTCGTCTACATGGCTTAAGTTCCTGAAAAGGAACGTCTCAAGATTACGTATGTAACCATAGTTCCATAGAGACACCACGTCTCAAATTCACACTTTCGGCATCCCCTGTCCGCGCTCCACTGTATGACAGGAGCTAATCTGCCGGTAGCATTCCACATGATTTTATGCTTCCTGGCCAGTGACATCACCCACCTATGACATCCCAACTTTAGCAATTTAGATTTATTTATTTTTTATGTTTTAGGCTATTTTTTAGTTAAATTATTTATTAAATATAAAAGGACAGGTACTGTAGGTTAGTGGATGGATGGATGGATAGAAGACAGAATGCAGTGCAGTCACATGCTGCCACATCAGTGTAATGTCTGAGGCCTCTGGTGTATCTGTGGTTTAATGCAGTCTTGACAGATGTCTCGCTGGGCTTTGTAGAGCTGGTTTTTCAGATGATCTTCTGCAGCAGCTGCTCTGTTGCTGGGTAACTGTGTTCCAGCATTGATCTACCATGTGATGAATGCCTATCAATATCATTCCATCTTGCTCTGGAGCTCTCAGCTTCATGACAGCTCAGAAGATGATCTTGCCTCAAAAGATGGCTGGTCTCATAAGGCTACTACAGGCAGCCAAGACCTATTTATGACCCATCATGTCTCATCAATCCACCGTGAAAAAAAAAAAAAAAAAGTCAAGTGCATGCCACTTGATCTTCTCATTGTTGCTGGCCTTGTGTGAAAGCACTGCTGTTTTGCCACCCCATGGGCAGATCAGACCTCAGCAGCTCATCCATAACAGGCGGTCACTCAGCATCTGCCCGCTAATGCACTAGAGGATACACACTGTCTGCATGACTGATTAAGAATGCACTTGCTGCAAAATGACAAAATATCTAAAACATAAGCAAGTGTCATTTTGTTTGTGTGTGTCTTGAAAATTGAAGGCTTGAAGGTAAATAAATGACTACAATATTCTCATTTTTGAAATAACTTACTCCTTAATGAAAAGGATAAAAGTAAATGAATGAAAAAAGTAAATATACTTTGCAATCTAAATATTCCAAAAGTAGGTAGGTAGGTAGATAGATAGATCCTATGCCGCCACAACCAGTCAAAACCCAGCACTGATTAATACAGAGCTATCTGTGATAGCAACTAATGCTTCAAAATAATCACTGTGTTCAATATCACCTTTAGCCTAACTTCTTCATCAGTTAGCCAGAAGCTTATAACAGCATGTAGAATATGAGAATGAAATATCTCCCCTTGCATGACATTTATGAGGTTTTTATGGCTAATTGCTTGGAACATTGACTGCGTTATAAAAGACATCTCTGTTTATATGGAGTATGAACTGAGAAGAGGAGGACGGCAAAATCAAGACATCTTCAACAAATAATCCTTTCCCAGTATTGTTTAATTTATATATCACATCTATTTTAAAACAATACAAATTCCGCATAAAATAAGAAAATCATAAAATGAGATTTGCAATTTATTGTAGGTAATTCACCTGATATTATACAGTGCCTTGCGAAGGTATTTATACCCCTTAATTTACATATATATTAAAAAGGGAGAATAAAACACATTAGCCACAATGCATTATTTACTGTTGTAAACTGTGACAATATATGACAAATATGACATTACGATGTAGAACGAATAACAAAACGTGAATATATAAATCACCCACCTCTTTCTGACATCTTTCCATATAAATGTTTCTGCTCAAATTAGTCAGTGAATTGTAAGTGATGGTTGGCCTGAGACTGCTGTCTTCCCTGATGTCTCAGTGGCGAAGATTCATCCATAGTAAGCAGAAGAAAATACTGAGGGTATTTGGACTATTGACTGACAGCTGGGCTAAATGAGAAGGGCATTAGAAATAATGAGCACCATGCAGGCATATGACAATGCAGGCCTTTGTTTGGTCCAGTTCAATGACAAGTGTCATTGATCGTTTGCCATGGAGCAAAACCTGGCAGTGTGTGGCCAGACAACTTCTACATAATCAAACTTACAACGCAATGAAGTTTGTCATCAAATTATTTTTCTGCAAATACTGTTTTTTTTTTTTTGAGTGTAGGTATGGTGACGTCATTTAAATGCAGTCGCAAGGCAGAATGTGACATAGATCAGGCGGAGAATGTCTTTCATTATAAAAGACATAGAAAAAAGATTAAGATCTTTAATAAAAGATTAATGATTTTTGTCATTATAAAAGATATTTCTAATTTTAGCTCAGAACCTCGTTTGAAGAGGTATGTCCATTCACCGTCCATCCTATAGCACTTCGGCTGAGATAATAGCGTCTGTCAGGGTAGACGACAGGTGTCATCTGTGATAACATTGGTAATAGCAAAATCTTGAAAATGTAAAAAGTCCTTCAAGTCCTTCATGACATGGATGCACTTAGGGTCGGCCTAGCCTAAAATGCAGAGCTGACTCCATAACACGGAGTAAAATGGACTCTATAAATGGAGACTACATTAATTTATTAATTTAAAAACCTAGAACCAGTTTTTTTATTTTTATTTATTTTTTAATCTAAAATAGCTATACATTATGGAGGCATAATCTAAAACGTTTTTTGAGCCAAATATTCTCATATTAGATAGTCTGTGACTGTGATGATCGGTTTAGGAGTTTTTAAAGAGATTTTGTACTTTTGATCATTGTAGATTTACCACTAAGCCGATTGAGGCAAGCCTTGGTGAAAGAGGCCATAAGAAACCAATCGCCTTTGAGCTGTAAGAAAAGGCCTATGAACATTGCTATGCACTTGATCGCATCCAGGTGCACCTAGTCTCTACGTGAGTATAAGACAGCACAGATGCAGTGCACCTTCAGGTTTTCACGGAGGAGCCGAGCCATCATCAGCGCGACCCAGAGTCATGGCAAGGGGAAGTAACGTCCCAATTCCCTCCTTCAGGGAACCTTCATTACCTTCATAACCTAGACGTTCCCCTTCAGTCTAGTCACTCTGACATTACATATGGTAACAGACCCGTGGAAAAGGCCATGACACTGAGGCCATGTTACACAGAGACCCGTGTGCCGACAGGGAAGTGCGCAAGCAGAGGAGTCTGCAGGTAACCTTCCCAACTCCCTTTCTAAATGTGGAATTTTGAACAATTCAATATATTAATAAGATTATGTATATACGTATATATATATATATAGGAAGGACAACACAGCCTTCTGACTGACTGTAGAATACTGTAGCCACAACATACTGGGCGAAGGGGACCCAGTGGGAACACAGTCAGGAGCTATTCTGCCTCTAGTTCTGACTGCAGGGCAGGGGGACTCAGGTTCGCCTTATTAGGGGAACAACTGAAAGGAGGACACCGCCTCTACGCAGAGGTCATAAAACCTCACGAAGGTGTTGGGTGTCACCCAGCCTGCAGCCTTACAGATCGACCAACGCGTAGAAGGAAGCAACAGTCCGTGTGGAGTGAACTCTCGGTCCTAAGGGGCACGACTCTCCCTGGTATAGGTAAGCCAAGTAGGGCGAAGTCCCAAGGGGGTACAAGGTGTGGTCTAGGGGGGTTAACCCATCCCGTAAAGAACTCTCTAAGAAACTTCAATATTAGTTGGTGCTTCCCGAGAGATGTACCCTCCACTGCATCGTGATATGCTGTAATAGCAGCAAAATACACTTTGATAGTCAAAGGGGACAGCCTGTGCTCCAATTTCTCCTGCAGAAAAAGAAAGCAGTACTGCAATATCTCTGTTGGTCCTCTCCGTGAGAGCCAGACGTGCAGGTTCGAAAGATCAGAGTGTGGGTGCCAGATCGTGCCCAACCCCTGAGAAAGAAGGTCCTCATGGGGATTTTCCAGGGAGGGGCTCCCGCGAGGAGCACTAGGTCGGCAAACCAGGTCCACGAGGGCCAGTGTGGCTCTACCAGCAGAACCAGCTCCTCGTCCTCCCTGATCTTGCACAGGGTCTGAAGAACCACTGTTTGTGTCTGAAGAGGTCCAAGCACTTCAGCGTGCGCTTGTGGGTGAGTCATGTTGAGCGAGTCCAGCTCCATGCCGAGAAAATCACCTCCGGGTTGCCCGTGTCAGGGATGTTTCCCAGATCTGCAGGTGTTCTTGGCCGACCCCTGAGCTGCAGGCAACGCCCTTGCCCATAGTCTGCTTGATGTCGGGCTGCCAACCTGGCATCATGAGCCTCAGCAAGGGATAAAGCAATAGATTTTGGGGGCCGTGAAGGGACCCCCTTGCGACAGGCAGGTGGAGGCGGGGCACCCAGGACCGGCTAGTGGAGTCCCTACGGGGAAAAATATGAGACATTGCCTCGGCCTGCCTGCTGCTGAGAACTTCTGGGCCAAGTCCTCGACAGTGTTGGCGAATCACCTGACCAAGGGAGCGCGTTGTGACCTTTGTCGCCCGGAGGGCAAAGCCGGTCATGGCGGAGCTCCTGTATTGCCCCTTGATCAGGACCACTCTTGTGAAGCTGCTCTAACGCCTTGGCCTGGTAGACCTGCAGCGTGCAAGGCAGTGGCAGCATGACCCATGACAAAGTAAGCCCGGACCACGAGAGTGGGCGAAAGCTTACATGCCTTGCGCGGGAGATGTGGCATTCTATAGCTCTCTGGTAGTGTAAAAAGCTGGTGTTGCTCTGGCCACCAGCCAGCAGTATCCACTGACAGCATGCCCAGACAACACCTTCTGCTGTCAGTGATGAGAGAGCATGAGCTTACAGGAACTCTTTTAAAGTCAATCTCCTCCAACTCAGGATACGAAGCCGAGGGTTCTCCAGCTCAGGTGCATACCAATGTTCTCTGGCCTTTTCTTAAAGCTCAAAGGCAGTTGGTGTCTAATGCGAGCTCCCCTATGTAACCCTGGAGTGACTCGGCTGAAGGGGAATGGCTGGCTGTTACTATGATTAAAAGTTTAGGGTAAAATGATCCTGACAATTACAATATTCAGTGGTACATGCTTGAACTTCTTCCTGCAGCACTAGCCTCAAACAAAACACAAACAACTACTTTAAATTGTATTAGCTTTGATTATAATATTTATCCCCAGTTTCACAGACAAGGCTTAAGCTAGTCCTAGACTAAATTGCATGTTTGAGCTGTCTCAAAAGAAAACATCTTGCTCCGACATATCTTAAAACATGTCAGTGTCATTGTTCTGTGTTAAGATGCACACCTGTAATATTTTCTTATAAGGCATTTTTGTAAAAGTTGTTTAAATATCTTAATTTAACTAATGCTTAGTCCTGGTTTAAGCTAAGCCCTGTTTGTGAAACCAGCCCTTTGAGTGTGGACTCAAGCTCTCAGAAGAGAGTTTATTTAAGATGGGAATTTGCCGTGATTCAAAATGATTTAATATTCGTTTGTACAGTACTTTAAGCAGCACAATTGCTTTCTGAAAAACAAAACCAATGCTTTCTCAGAAAGGAGAACTGGTCCTTTTTCCCAGACACAGATCCCTCAAGGTTGGAGCAGAGGGATGTCTATCACATAAGCCAACCACTGGAGGGTCTCAGGGAGTGCAAAATGCTTATGGAAATACGTTCTGGCTGCTTTCCTACTGGTTTATGTCAAGACTCCAAATCTCTAAGAAAAGCCAAATATCGTCATTTACTGATTATGAATAAATGAATGCAAAAGTCTCTGAACGAAACTACAACGGAATATCCTGTGCGTTCAAATCAAACACGATTCATTTTTCTTTTTCTTTTACTTATTTATTTTTTTTACAAAATCCCTAAAACCATACAAACAAACCGATTCAAACTACTGGACGAAAAAAAAACAGGTTCACGAAACTTCTTAAAAACCTTCGATCTGTTGTTTTCAGTAACAAACAAACAATACAGCAACGACAAATAAATAGCTCTGGTGCATCAGTGAGTAAGGTTGATTTGTGTTGATTTCTGACATTTCAGTCTTCCTTTTAAAGGAAGCTGATCTGCTTAAGACATTGATCAAGAAAGTAAAAAAAACAGTAAACAAAACCACAATGGCAACTGCAATAATGTGTGTAGAATAAACTATTTTTTTGCATGTACTATAGTCTATCACTTCACTTCATTTATTCTGTTACATTCATTACTCAAGTACAGTACTGGCGTCAAACCATTAATGGGCATTGATGAAAATGGCAATTGTTTTCTCTGATAATTCTTTTAAAATATAGGTTCAACATATACTAGTTTTTTTGTCTCTAGATCCACAACCACATTTTAGGCAATGGCTGCCAATAGCCAGTTGGCATAATTCGAGCATCATTCATTTATTTCAATATAAAGACACTTCAATGTCCACATCTAGATGTACATTATCTAGAAGAAGGTATTTACCAGTCCTTGGCATGTATTTACCTTCATACAATCCCTAAATGAACTCAAGTCCCTCATACTTCACGTCCCCAATTTTAGTTTCAGGAAGCAGGATTCGACCGTCCAGGGTGAACACCACGATGTAAGTGGCGATTTTCCCTGCATCCTCCTCAGATTTTAGAGCAACGATAATCTGATCATCTGTGTTGGGAACAAACTTGAAGGATGAAAAGCCATGTGTAGGATTCAGGATCCCAACGTTTTTCACTTTAATGTCCTGGAAGTCTGGAGAGCAGCTGAGCATTAGATTGGTGCCCCGTCGCTCATCTGCTGTCTCATCATATCGCTCGCTGCTAGCACGCCGTGGTAAGAAGAACCAGCGTTGTAATGTGTCGCTCCAAGCTGCAGACTCGTGTATGAGGTACCCTGAGATGACAATAGAAAGGAAATTAATGAGGACTGGAAAGTGAGAAGACTCATTCTCAGTGAATGAGTACCGAATCTCACAAGACTTTTAAAGAATGTGTCATAGAAGTTATATTTAAATTACAAAGTTTAAATGAATTATACGCTAAGCTGCACACGAGACGGACCTGGGTGTTAAAGGAACACTCCACTATTTTAGAAAACAGGCTAATTTTCCAGCTCCCTAGAGATAAACAGTTGAGTTTTTAAATCCATCTCTGGGTCTTGGCGGTAGCACTTTTAGATGTAGCTTAGCATAAATCATTGAATCTGATTAGACCGTTAGCATCTCGCTAATAAAAATGGTATATTTTTAAATATTGAAAACTTGACTCTTCTGTAGGAACTTCGTGTACTAATGACGGAAAATTAAAAGTTAGGATTTTCTAATCTGATACAGCTAGGAACTATACTCTCATTCCGGCGTAATAATCAAGGAACTGCCGTATCATGCCTGAAAATAGTCCCCAGCACAATAGAAAATGAAAAATATCTTTTTTCAAAAATAGTGGAGTGTTCCTTTAAGGCTTCAAGAGTTCTTGACACAAAAGTGTCTTTCTTGTACTATTTTTAACATACAAAATTCCCCACTCGATACAAACGCACACTTCATGTAAGTAAAATGTTGCTGCTCACCGGGCGGGCTGATGCCTGCAGCGCTGCGGAGAGCATTATACTTAGGAACCCAGTTCTGGTGCTGTACATCTCCGTGGAACCCCACCACTTTTACCCACTCGGGATTGTCGTTAAGCACTTCTCCTTCGGTGGTGGTCCACTCCTTCCCCAAACCCCCCACATATAGATGCTCATCTTTTACTGCAAGCCACTCGGCCTTAAACCCTAAAGAACGTTGAAACAATTAGATATCATGTGTGAACTGATTGCTTTGTATTTCACCATTATACTGAACATTTATTTGAACAGTTTGTGACTGTTACCTTGTAGTCAGTCTGTCATGAAAAGCTCATTAAATTGATTTAATTACTATTAGCAGTGTGTTATACAGAACCCTGTTGTTAAATATTAAAGCTACCCAATACTCTCTCCAAAATATGGAAAAATTTGTCAGCTTTAAATGTATTCACCTTTGTACCTTCTTCTGAATAATAGCAGGCCTACCTTGAGAATACATACTACCTTAAGGGTACTACTCCAAGCTACTAATATGCACCCTTTAGGGATAAAGAAGGAACAAAGGAAGGAACTGAGAGAACTACCCCAGTGTCAAGCTTTTGTACACCTAAAGATAAAGATATCTTTGGCCCTCTAGTGGTTGAAGCAAGTCACTGAGAAGCATTGTTTTGGTTGTTACAGCAGTTGTGCTTCGACTCCATTACTATGTGAAGATTAATCTAATGGTATGAGGTGTACTGCTGTGCTCACAGTTATATCAGTGTGAAGGTCGCTAACAACATCAAAACTCTCCCAATATGTCTTATGAACAGGTAGATCATATGCTGCTGTTGTTTTGACTCTGTGAAATCAATTCATTGCAAAAGTAATCTTGAGATTAGATATAAAGTTTACTATTCATATCAGATAATGGAGGAGAATCTAACTTGGTTAGGCTATATAGGCCAAATAAAGTAACTGGTTAAGTATTACTGGATTGGCATTACTGGCATACCATTTTCTTCATCTTATTGCTCCCTGTTCAATATTCACTGCTCCTAACGTGTGTGCGCACTAGCTTGGATGGGTAATATCCTCAGGGTCATGGGTTACCATACTTGGCCTTCACATCACTTTAAAAACATTTCTAATTTTGGTGCAAAAAGGTTGCTTTAGCAACACTAACCTTTCGTAACCAAGCCATCCCCATCTGGCAGAATAACCCAAGGAACTGCTTTAAGTCCATCTATATTATACACAACACCCGTACGATCATCCACGCTGTACAGTTTGCCGTTAAACACCACTAATTCGGAGAGCTCCATGCCCCGACCCTTCTCTGCCAGGTGGCTTTCCAAGACCACCCGGTCCTGATCCCATTCGACCGCCACCGTATCCCCACTCTCCGACACCAGGAGGTGACCCTTCAGCATATAACTGAACCAGGTCAGCTTCTTTTCGCTGAGTGAGTTCGTGTCCAGGTCTGCGATGACCCCTATTCGGTAGCGCATGCCCTGTGCCGTGCGCTCCGGTGGACTGAGGGGGTATGTGTCATTGTAGCGGCCCTCCGTTCTCACCTCCTGGTGGTTTAACCTCAAACCATATTTTCCTCTGGGTTGGGGGTGGAAGGGCAAGAGCTGCATGTAGATGAGGAGGACGAGGGTTAGAGCTGACGCTACCACCACGATGGCTTTCCATTTGATGCGGAAGCGAGAGTCGGTGGTGTTAGTCATGGAAGCCAGCATTGGGAGCCCTCCAACAGAGATGCGCAGAGAGTTCATAGGCTCATTTTGATTAAGATGTGCATAGCCTGGAGAAACAGGCATTAGGGAGGGACAGCAGCCACACCTACACAGGAAACAGAAACATATTTAGGTCAATGTGACACATTTACAAATGTTTCCATCTCACCTTTCCCGGAGATCCTGGGAGCCTCCTGCACACCAATCAAAACATATGCAGTTTCCTGGAAATTGAGCAAGTGGGAATTTTCCAACTTGTTTGCGACGAGTTTGTTTTTTTCAAAGAGACATTGCCTATTTATTTCATTGTACTTCGCAAAATATTCACTGCAGTGCCGAGAGTGGGGCACGATCATCACTTACAAGCAAGCTTTCTCTGTCAGTTAGTCTAATCATCACAACCTGCTTATCCTGTTTATTCTGGTTTTCCCCATAGACCAGTGTTCCTCAAATCTTACCCTGGAGGTCCGATGCATTGCAGGGTTTAGCTCCTACCCTGTTTACTAATGATCCTTATATGCTCAGGTGTGTTTGATTAGGGTTAGATCCAAACTCTGCTGTGCATCGGACCTCTAGGGTAAGATTTGACGAACCCTGCCATAAGCCACGTTTACATGGGCATATGTAATCGGATTAAAAACCTGATCGGAATAAAAATGATTAATGTAAACACGCCATT
>JAUCNO010000710.1:10099590-10136120 GCA_032353835.1 Enteromius viviparus | reverse complement strand
ATGGGATGGCACTTCAGTTCATAGAATGAGTAAAGGCAGGTGAGCGAATACTTTTGGTAATATAGTGTATATATAAAGAAATTGTAGCATATACAACTAACACAAAGTTAGTTTAGCGGCAGCTAAAAAAAGGTCTGGGGTATATAATTTTAGCATTGCTTTTAAAAATTAGTTTCCCTATTTTTTTTCTATTTGAAACTTGACTCTTCTGTTGATATATTGTGTACTAAGCATGCCTTGCAAGCTGGGGACTATTTTCCACAGGCACTGTGTGATATCATTACGCCTGTTAGGCCATGGTACGGCAGTAAATGTCCTTGATTATTCCGCCAGAATGGGAATATAGTTCCTAATCGTATCGGCCTAGAAAATCACAACTTTTAATTTTTCGCCAGCCTTAGCTTAACTTACACAATATAACTACAGAAGAGTCAAGTTTTAAATAGGAAAAATATCAAAACTCAGTGGTCGTTTTTAAACGCGATGCTACTGGTCTAATCAGTTTCAATGATCTATGCTAAGCTATGCTAAAAGTTCTACCGCCAGACCCTGAGATTGGCTGAATAGATTCCAAAACGATAAAACTCAATTAAAAACCCACAGCATGAGCCACAGTTGTGTTTGGTAACACTAGTGGAACAGAAATGAAACACTATATTTATCATTGCATGTACATTTTGTTTACGAAGATCCTTAGAATCGAATGATTCCATTTATTTATTTATTTTTAGGAAATGCTGTCTGAGCTCGACTGCAAAAAAAAGAAGAGAAAGTTGTATTCAACGTTTTGCTGGTTGAGTCTACACTTTGTTGTGTGGTTAATTTGCCTGGTCTGCATTGTTGGCTGCATGCTGGCTGTTTACTTCTTACACCCATATATTGACCTGGACAGTCTTAAGGTAAAGGTCATAGTGTTTCTGAGTAGACAACAGGAAAGCAACAGGATGCTTAATGCTTCATGATAGAACACACTAGTCACATCCTGTTCAGTTCACACACCAGCTATGTTTGGTGCCTCATTACGATGCATAGAACTTTATGTTCACTAACTTTCAGTGCTTTTTACGGTTGACTGTTTTCTTTCGATTTCATCAGGACACAGTAGACACTTGTTAAGAATACTTTTTCTTGGGCTATGGATTTAAAACTACGCAGCTTTCGCACACATATGATACCCATCTACCCCACAACCCAAATCCTACCCATCGCCTAGCAAATACACACCAAAGTCCATACCACAAGTATAAGTTTTTATTCGGGGTACTATTTATACAGTCTTGTGATCAGGTACGTTTTTACTCCTGATTTCTCTCAACGAGGCAGGAGAGCTGTCAGTCAATAAATAAGAAAACATAGTAAGTGGCATTACTTATTTGAGTACTTGCTTGGGTATTTTCTCATAAATTAAAAATTCATTTACTAGTTATTAGTTGAACAAGTAATCTGATTACATAACTGTTAATAACGCATTATCCTCAAGAGCGACTGCATTTAAGTCTCCTCACCTTACTGATGTAGCAGGATACTGTAGTTAGTTACTTAGCAAAAAGTTAGAAAGATGTACGCTTACCATTATTTTCACATCATCCTTGTTTAAGAGCATTTTACACAAGTGCCTAACAGCACTGTGGCTTTGCAGATAGGTCCCTTGAAACATTTTGGAGACTAGAAAGTTGTATTTTCTCAAATTCTTTGTGCATTTCTGTAAATTCTTGTATTTTTGTCTTTCCTTTAGATCGACTTATTTGATATATTGTGTGTTATGTCTTTATCACATGTAGGGGGGATTATTTTACAGCGCTGCTGAGTTGCTGAAGCTGCCTTTTGTCGTGTCTTGCGTCAGTCATCTACTGCCTGGTTTCTTTGACTTGTTATCCAGGGCAGAGCCTTACAACTCACCGAGCACTAAGATTTATGTGTCCATTGCAAGGTCAGGGAAGCTGTCACTTTATTTTCTTACCATCTGATCACATATTTGTTCACTTCCTGTCTAATTCCCCTGTGAGCTTAAGTTCTGCTTCCTTTTAGTGCTGCAGGAAGCAAGTCGAACATGCTTCAGTTGATCGCCTTTGAATGGATGCTTTAAATATTTCCTGCTCACCAGCGTGACATTTTAATTTAGCCTGACGCTTATCTTGAGAATCACCCCAAACCTTTAGAAACATTGTTTTTTTTATAAAATTATAAAATGATACAATGCATCGTTTAATAAATGTGTGTAGAACATGTTTGTTAAACTCAGTTCATACAGACAGTGGTGTGAACTATAGGGTATGATGTTGTGAATATAAATATGTGTTACGGTCTAAAGACTGTGTATCAAGGTCAGCAAGTAGAGCATCTGATAACTGAATGCCAGTCTTTGTCATTTTGCACATTCTTTTTTTTCCTTTTAAGTGTATATCACTAACAGCAAATAATATCTGTGTATTTCCTAGTTTCGTACTTTAGAAATACCCGTGAATTTCCTTTTAAGTTTGTTGTAACACAAGAATTTTTCCTATTAATAGAAACAAACACCAAAGTCATCAAAGAACTTTCGGTTTCTTCCTTCACAGGAACCTGTTGTTGAAGGGTTGCATTTTTAGTGTGTTGTGTTACTACTGGCTACAGAAAGTTTCTGAAAGCACGAATGGAGAATATAAACAGAAGGTGAACAAAAACATGACATTCAGAAACAGTATGTTATTATTTCCACATAATAATAACACAATTTTATTAGTATATATATTAAGTATATAGTTTTTATATATTAAAAGGCTTAGTTCACTCTCATGTCGTTCCAACACCATTAGACCTTCGTTCATCTTCAGAACACAAATTAAGATATTTTTGATGATATCAGAGAGCCATCTGACTCTCCATAGACAGCAAAACTTAAATGATCCCAGATCCATAGTAAAAACAACTTCAGTTTTGCGATGCTACGAGAAAACCTTTTTTTTTTGCCACTCTCTAAAATGGCAGAATATGTAAGTCACAGGAGAAGAATAGAGAAGGATTATTTTAAATTTTTTATTTGAACAAAAATGTATTCTCAAAACTGAAGTTGATCCACTGATGTCACATGGACTGTGTTACCTTTTTTTTTGGATCTGGGATCATTTCAGTTGTGTTGCTGTCTATGGAGGGACAGATGGCTCTCTGATATCATCAAAAATATCTTCATTTGTATTCTGAAAATGAATGAAGGTCTTACGGGTTTTGGAACAATATGAGGGTGAAGGAAGAAATACTTTAATATGTTTCTTACTTACTGCAAAACTAGTGTTAATGTAGAATTAATGCAGAGCTAAGAGGTAATTATTAATTAACACTTAACTCACTACTGCTACAGTAACTACTAAGTGTCACAAGGCTGAGAGACGAGTGTTTTTTTGAGAAACAGGGCAAATACAGACAGGCTGGGTCATCTCCATTAAACAATAATGGCAGAGGCAAAGCAAGAGCGTGCGAGTCTGTGCGTTGGTCGAAACAAACAGCAAACTGAGTCCAAGGGGAGAAGCAAAAGCAATAATCCAAACGTGAGCAGGGGTCGGTAACGATAAATCCAAACAGAGTAACAATAAACGAGAACACTGGTAGAATTACAGGACAGCTTGACAGTGCAATGGACCGTGACGACAACACAAAAACATCCGGGTTAAATACACGTAGAACTAGGTCAGTGGGCAGAGCCAACAATGAAACACCATGACAACAGATGAGTGGGCGTAGACATAATACAGAACAAGAGTCCATGAATGAGAAACAGACCCAAACACACAGACACACACAGTTTGCTAAGCGCTGGAGTGCCACGCAGATTCACTAAGGAAGTTGTGTTAACCAACCAATATGTACTACAATTTTATGTAGTAGTACTATTAGCCTATAAAGAAAATGAAATACACTGCACACCCAAAAGGTCTCATTGCTATAATTGTAGATAGTGAGGGTTGATAACCAGAAGGGTGTAAGTGACATTGTGGGTGATATGGAGATATACAGTGTACAGTATATATCTCAAATGAAAGCTCTTGATGACTGGCAAAACATACTATAAATCCATGAGTGTACCACGCCTTCTCCTACATCCTTAACTACCTTACTAACTATTAATAAGCATCAAATGAAAAATGTATTGAGGGAAAAGTTAATAGTTAACAAGTGTTACCTATTCTAAAGTGTTACCACGAATTTCTATTATTAACGATTGGAATCAATCCACAAAGTCAGATCCACCTGTACATTTTTGTTCTGTCCCTCCTGCAAATTTTGACCTTTGTGGTGTTCACCTCTTATGTCTTATTCTTTACTCATTAATAATGAGTTACCTGTATTGTCACTTTCCCTCAGCCCTAGCCTTGAAAAAAATTACTTGAAAGTAATTATGTGTATATGCTGAGAAGGCACACATACAGGACGGTATATAAAATATAAAAACTAAGGTAAGTTATCGCAAGGCACTGGAGTGGTGGTGGGGTTCCTATCAGAAGCTGGTTTTGTAGAAAACACTATAATAATTTTGTACACAGGCAAAATACTGCTACTACTAATAACATTTATATGAAAGGGTCACAATTCAATGTAATTGTGTATGACTTTTCATTAGTAGATGCATCATAGTTATTTTTCTTGAACCTTAACTAGTAGATCATTTATATTAGTTATTTAGGAGGTATGACTGAATAACTGTTACTTAACACAGTCATAAAATTGTAGTACATATTGGTTAGTTGGCAGTGGTGAGTTAGGTGTTAATAAATAATTACCTATTAATTAGTACAAATCCAATCGCGGGGGTATAATTTTGGCAGTAGCCAAAAATCATTTAGTAAATTTCCTGCCGTTAATAAATCGAAACGTAATTTTTGATTAGTAATATGCATTGCTAAGCACTTAAATCTTTTCCACCCACAGATTCCAGATTTTTAAATAGCTCTATCCAAATACTGTGCAGTCCTTATTTATTCAGATTTCAGATGATGTATAAATCTCAATTTTGTCAAATTTACTGTTTTTGTGGTCCAGGGTTATACATGAGGTTATTAGTTGAATATGAATCGAAGCAGGCTTGTTTTCATTTGTGTTTATCCTTGCAGTGCTGGGAGACATTGGTTGGTCAGGAGCTTTACCGTTTGGTTTTAACGGATCTTCTAATAGCCGTGGCGTACATCATCTTGGCAGAGTTTATGTGGGGGTAAGTTATCATGTTTCCATATG
This sequence comes from Enteromius viviparus, assembly GCA_032353835.1. Classification (NCBI taxonomy): domain Eukaryota; kingdom Metazoa; phylum Chordata; class Actinopteri; order Cypriniformes; family Cyprinidae; genus Enteromius; species Enteromius viviparus. The sequence continues at coordinate 10,130,915 of JAUCNO010000710.1, read as the reverse complement.
ATAGCAGTGATGTTTAGCAGAGATGTGTTGACTCTTTCTGCCCCTTCAGGTTTTGTATTAGAAACATCACACTGAGAAGTAAGAAACTAGAGTTTGACATTGCACAAGATGTTCTGGAGCTCATCTACGGTCAAACGCTTGTGTGGTACTGTTATCTTCTCCTCATGAATACATCATTACATTAAATTGTGTTCTGGTCAACCTGGTCTCATAAAATTATGTACCTCAGTGAACGTTTTGTGCAACACCGTTTTCTATGTACCTTATCTCATGTTTTACCAGTTTCAAAGAGAAATGTCCACTGAGTGGTGCTAAAACACAGGTTCGTATGTGAACCCTGGTACATTTTTATTACACTGGCATAGATTGCTGTGTTTTTTATTACGCTGATTCAGTCACATATTGCAACGGTTTATAATTGAAAAGTCTGGGGACTGTCGCTAAAAGTTAATGCTGGGAATATAGTACCCGATAGTGTTAACAAACGCAAAACTGATATCAAAAGCATTTGTTGATGCAACCGTGCCATTTCAACTTCCTTTTTTATGCAACGCCATATCCGTGAGCTACCGAACAATCCTACCATTTATGAAAACCAATAGATATGAAATTGTGTGAAGCTAACATTCAAAAGCAACAGTTTTCAAATCTCCCATCAAATTAAGATTGTTTTGAAGTCATAACATGGTATTCTTCAAGTAATTGCGCGACAATTATAGCCTGGGCCTGCCCATACTTCCTGTGATGCTACAGTACATTCTATTTCGCGAGCAAGACCATTTCCGTTCCCAAAAAAGTGGGAACCAATGAGAAACGAGTAGTATACAGAGGCATCTGTAGTATACAGTAGTAGTATCCAGTAGTATACAGAGGCATCTGATGGACACAGGTTAAGCCCGCCTCCCAGAAGGCGGGTAGTAAGGTAGCTTGACCAGACTAAGCTCCTATGAACTTTAAAGTCGCGGAAGCCAGGCTACGACAATTACACTTTATTGATCAAAGCTCAGTACATTTGTGTGAAAAGGAAAGAAAGAGTGTGTCGGAGTGTTGCTGCCTCTAGTGTTCATTTCTTTTAGAAACTGCACTGATGGTATGTATTTTGTGGCTTGCTGAAAATTGCTGTCAGGTACATTAATGCCATGAGACCAGGTAGGTTCTGGTAGTTCTCACAAACAATCTTTTCCTTCTTCTCTTTGTAGGTTTGGTGTGCTGTTTTCACCTCTGTTGCCTGCCATTCAAATTGGGAAACTGTTTCTACTGTTCTACCTCAAAAAGGTAAAATTCTCCATAGTCCTTTGGGTTAAAGGTGCAAAGAGAAAATAATACAAGGTAAAAAAAAAGACAATACAGGGTTTTAATGACATGTCAGAAGTTTAACATCTGGGAGAAATGTTATTTTTCCTGAAATGTACTGTAGACCATGTGTCTTGACTGTATAATAATTTGTTACAGAGGTTCATTTCTATTATCCAGGGTCAATTACCTATGTATGTTTGTCACCCCCTTTATAGACGAGTTTAATGATGAACTTTCAACCACCGAGGAAACACTGGAGGGCCAATCAGATGAACACGCTTTTCATCACACTCCTGTTTTTCCCCTCCTTCACTGGGGCCCTTGCATGTGTCATTTATGCAATGTGGAGGTTTGTCTTTTCAAAGATTCACAAGCTCCAGAATACTTCTGATTTAGACAACCAAAATCAGAAATAAATGATGTATTAAAGGGTTAGTTCACCCATGCAACTAGTTATGTCGGATAGGATAGTAATAGATGTGGAAGTGTTTGGTGGTTTCTAAATTTTTCAAGAGTTAGCAAAAATTCGGAAAACAAGGTATAAAAGCTGCCAACAGGGTGGTAGTACCTTTTGAAAGGGAACACTGTTGTATGTTATTTACCTCTCAAGGGTGTGTCTAAGTACTTAAAGTGTACATATTAATACCTAAATGGTACATATTTGTACCTTTTGAAAGGGTACCAAGTGTACTACATGCATTTACAGTATGTGTGTGTGTGTATACAGTATATGATATATATGATCATTGATTTGACATTTATTTAATAAATAAAACAGTAATATTGTGGAAGCCCATTTCTGCCACAGATAAAAAGAAAATAATAATAGTTTTTACTTTAACAAGTTAATATTTTGATTATATCCTGTGACTACAAAATGAGAACTTATTTGTGAATTTATTTTTCTCAGAATTGTTAACAGTGTTTATATCTTGCAATTCTGTATTCTGAATTACAAGTCAAAAAAATTATACAAATTTAATTGTGAGGTACTAGCTCAGAATTTCCAATAGAACAAAAAAAACAACAACTTGATTTTAAGATGAAAAGGTTAAAATATTTTATTAGTTTATTTTATCAGCCCATGGCAATGTAAACTTCCATAGTTCTTTTTTTAATAGATATTGTAAAGTGTCATTTATTTCAGTGATGTGCAGTTTCACAACATCATTTCAACATCATTACTCCAGTCTTCATTGTCACATCCTTCAGAAATCATACTAATATACTGATTTAGTAACGTTTCTAATTATTATCAATGTTGAAGCATTCACATATATGTGTACATCCTTTCTGGATAAATATATTACCTTCAACTACGTAGTTTCCCATGTTATAGCTACATATAACACACACTCACATGCACACACACACACACACACACACACACACAACACTCTCATGCCACACCACACTGCAGGCCTCAACATCTCCACCCAAACACTCAAACAAACAAACACTTCCCTAAAAAGAGAATCTGCCCACAAAGTCAAGCTCAAATACAATCGAATCCCTCATGGTTCAACACAAACACACACACAGAGGCAGGCTGTGTTTTAGGGGCTGGGGGTTGTATTTGAAGTCTGTTAACCCTTCAGGTGTTCAGTGATGTGAAGACACCCTTCACTCCCCAACAACATCCAACATGTATGATGTCACGCTTTATATTTAATGATGACAAACTGCTTGTAATCTCTAAAAAGTTTAGGACACTTCAAATGTGTGTCAGGATGCCATTGCATTATACAAATACAAAACAAATAAGACAAGAGAATCATGTTTTAATTTCTATTCAAATTATGTCAGTTATATAAAGTCAATAAATTGCAAGCGTGTGGTTCTTTTAGGGTCAAGCCCTCACCAGATTGCGGGCCCTTCAGTGACCTCCGCAACATGCTTATCTTAGGCAAAGAGTGGATCAGTGGCCTTGGCAAGTCAAACTCCAATATGGTGTGGATCAGCTGGGCTTATAATAACCTGGTGGACAACCCTTTGTTCCTCTTCCTCACTGCGATCCTCTTCATGTGAGTACTCCTGGCCTGCTGGGTGCAGTATGGATATGAGTCATTTTAACAGTCTGTCTCTTTCCAGAGCCATTATATACATTCACATGCAAGTTTTGGATGGCCAGAAGATGATCATTGCTAAGTTAGAAGAACAAATAGACAATGTAAGTATTATGAGCTTAGTGGAAAGTAGGCAACCATATTTACAAAGAGTACATATCACTTTAAAATAATATACTTAAGTCTCAACGAGCTGATACATATCTCCCCCGTCCCAGTGCAAGTACTTAATCGCTCTTGCATGGGGCACCACTATGTTGGCATTTAGCTTACCTCCATTCATTCCTTAGGATCCAAACAGGGAGGGATTTAGAAACCACCAAAAACGTTCATGTTTTCTCTATTTAAAGACGGTTACATGACTAGTTACTGGCTATTTTAAGCATATAAAAAAGCACTTCGACCTCTGCGCAGTAATATCATCACTCCTAAAAACTCCCCCTCTCCCTCTCAACTCCGTCACTGCAACCAAGGAGGGATGATATTACTTTCACTTAGTGCTCTTCCCCCATACATTATACCCTGATAGGGTACATACTTTTCATCTAGGAGACATCTATTTGACATCTATTCGCAAGACGTATTATTTAGGTTGTTTGCTCATCTGCAATACATCTATTGGATGTCTCCTTTAAGATGTAGACGTCTATTAGATGTCTTTAAGATGTTTATGATTTAGAACGTATGTAAAACTGACGACATCTGCCAGACGATTTTAGACAGCAGATGCTTTCCAGATCAAGAGATCTTTAACAGACATCTTACAGACGTACGCGTGCTATCTGGGATAGTTATCTTGTTTTATCTGCTTACAAAATCTCCATGTTTCAACTGTGCCGTTTTCCTTTTAAATCAATAGTTCACCCAAAAATGAAAATTACTCATCCTGAAGCTATATGACTTTCTATCCTGTGTATATGACTTTACTCTTACTGTATGTAAAAAATGCCATGGCTTCTCTGACCTTTATACTAGCAATGAATGGTGGTTAAGATTTTAAAGCCCAAAAAAATGCATCCATCTATTATAAAAACTCCTCTGCACGGCTCCGGGGAGTTAATATAGGCTCCCTCAAGCGACGTGATGCATTTGTGTAAGAAAATATCCAAATATAAATTTGTAAGCCATAATCTCTAGCATCCATTAACTTTCATATGCCCAATCTTTGGGGTAAATTCTGCAACAGTAATATCCTATCTAGATTTTACATTTCTGCACAAAAAGTGAAACACACACACACCAACACACATGTGGTTCACTGGGACTCTTCTTAATGGTTCATAATTCTTAACAGAATACCTTTGTTGTTTTTGAATTTCAAAACACACTTTTTAGTTTGTTTTTGAATCATTTGGTTTATTAGGCCACTCCTCTCAACAAGCTGTGTGTTTTCATGTCTAACACACACACAGCTTCAAAAGCTTGACAAATGACGATATCTGATTTTGACTGATTTCTTGCTATCATCGCATCTGGCTTTTTTTTTTAGGAGGGTGAAGATAAGAAGTTCCTAATAGCTAAACTGCAGGCCCTTAATGAGTGAGTGCTCAGCAGTAAGGTGAGATTTCAGCCTGCCTTTTCTTACTAGAAATACTTTTATTTTCTGTTGTGCAATCAGGATGTTTGATGTGCAGATAAATGAATGCTTGACAAATTCCACACTTGATTTCCTTCTTGTGAACAGGCTTTGTTTCCATAATAGCTTCACCTGCTGATGCTTCTCCAGGACGGCTGAATTCTGCAGAAATTCATTTGGAAGAATGCATTGTGGGTAACCCCTTCAAAAATCATACGTGAGAAACCACGAGTGCATCTTATATAGAACTCTGACAACGGCTGCTTTTTTTGGAGGCATAGACACTGACATTTATTATTGTTACTGTCATCTAAAATTTTAATTCATTTGTATTGTTTATAGAAATGTTTTTATTCGTCTGTTCTTTATGCTCCTAATCAAAAGCTATATTTTTGTGTTGATGAGGATGTGATCATTTCAAATATTCACAGATCAGCTGTATAGTGTTTCTTGTGTGGCATGTTAATGACTTGTGCTCTGTGTGGTTTGACCTACATGTATTTTGCCCAGTCTGCTTAAAAAGTCATTCAGTTCCCCTGGTTATCTCATTAGTTTCCTTTTGGTTGGTTCCTCCTGCTCTGTTCTCCTTTAGTTTTTGTCCATTCTCATCTGCACTTTGTTGTTTTCCTCTGGTTCTCTCTATTAAAGAAGATTGATGTTAATTCTTCTTTGTGGTCCACTTTGTTCCCAGATACTTCCCCACCCCTTTTGAGACTTAGTTCTCATCTGTCCACTGATCTACGTTCATCTTTATACAAAAGCTGTTGGCAACATCTTATTGTCACCATTTTTAAATGACAATTATTTGTGAATATTTGTGTTATTTTTACCACACATAACTTACTTGATCAAATGCATTCCACCATCATGTTTTTTATACTATGTAACCTTTTCACAATGCTAATACCTATATGCTAACTCTTTATTTTTATTAGTGTATTTCCTTTGAAAAAAGACAGCCACGGCCGCTTAATATAGAACATGGTATGGTACCGTACAATATATGGTATGTAGGGCTACAGATCTTATCTGAACCTGTCAGACTAAGAAAATTTTGGTCACATGCTGTTGACTAGAGCTCGGAATACAATCCCATACTGGGTTTTGTGGGAGGAGTTTCTTTTATCTGTCTGACATCCTCATAAAAGGAGCCCTAAGGAGCTAGATTGGCTCATTTGGCTCCCAACATCACATCTTCATCAACTGTCTGGTATGTCCAACCAATTAATTATTATTTCTGTCGTCGTAGTTAAATAGTTAACTGTTTCATTTCTGTCAGTTTTGTATAATTGCTTGGTTTATGCTTCGATATGGCTGGTCCAGTCATTGCATATTCCACTTATTCTGTATAAAAAATTAAAATTAGGCTATTATTATTAGAAACAATTAGTCAGTCCTCATACCCAAAACGTATTTCTTTGTAATTGTTTGTTAAAAAAAATGTTTTAAAGTAAATCCTACAATTTTTTCTTTCAATGCAGAGTTTCTTCAGCGATGAAATCCTCCCAATATTTATACATCCACCTACCAGATAAATATAAAGAATTTCTAAGATCTGGTGAATGGGTAAGTTGACCAATTTTTGCTGTGTTCGAATGTCATAAATTAACTTTCCTACCATTTAGGAATTGATTTTTTAGGGTCATTTTATACAAATAAATGAATAAACACAATTGTTTCTAATAAATTCTTAATTTAAAAGCTGTATGCAATTAAATCGGATATAAATATTCCATTATAATAGAATAAAACAAAACAAATCACTGTTTGAATCTGCAAAATGATTGGCAGGTAGAAAAAGGCTCCAAGTCCTCTGATTGGCTAATCACGGAAACAAACCACAAACCCATTTGTTTTGCAGTTGATAGAAGCTTTAGACAGGTTTGATAGTTTAAGACAGCAAAATCAGTGTTATTTGTCAGGTAATATAATCCGAGAGCCATTTACAGCATCTTTAATTGCCACAAGTCTTCGATCTGTTTAAGGCACTGAGTTCAAGGTTTTTCCTCAGACACTGAGATAGGGTCCAGAATCTCTTTGACACTTGATGTACCGCATTAAGAGATTTGGAAAATGAATGGATGTATGTGATTTGATTTACCTTTATCTTATAGGACCATGGAATTGTTATTAGAGATTTGAATCCAAGTTTGACCGAGAGTGAGCTTCACAAATACTTTGAAAAATTTGGAACAGTTACAGAATGTGTCGTAAGTACTTTTATCACTGAAAACTGAAAACACGGCAGATGTTATATGGAATGTTAATACTGACTTCTGTCTCATTTAGATAGTTGGCGGGATGATTTATGCCGCTTTAGTAATTAATTGTCCAGCAAATATTTTAAAATAGTTGTGTTTATGTATGAAAATATATATAAAAACATCTCAGTGTAAAACATTTAACCCAGACAATCTAGGACTACGATTGACCCAGTGTTGGGTTGTTTTCAGCTTTTACTCCTCTTGTAATTTGAGAACTTTTCTCAATGAACAGTTCACAATCAACAAGTCATCAGGATGGTCTAAGGGTTTGGGCTTCGTGAGATACTCATCGCTTGAGGAAGCTAAAGCAGCAGAAGAATACAGGCCACATGACCTTGGAGGTTTTCATTTACAGGTCATCAAAATTGTTACACCAAAAGTAAGTCAGTCTGTTGTTTGTAGCAAGAAGGCCTATAATTACTGCTTAAAAGCTTAAAACCTTAATGCTGGTCTGAATCGGCTCTGTTTTGGTGCGGGTCTTGAGGTGAACCAGTTATGTCCTTCACCAGAAATTGTCAATCTGATTAATCTGTGTTTTCCAAGAGAAGCAATGTGGTTGCATGTTCTGTCTTTACCAAACAATTCAATGGAACTTACTTGGTCATCGATGCTTTTGGGATGCCAATGACCAGCATCCAAAACACAGCACACCGATGACTAACAGGCTTTTTAACAAATCTATTCAGTAACATCCATTCGTTTTAATATGGCAGTTGATCTGTTTGTGACTTTTGTATTATTTCTTGGAATTCCCTTCAGCCGGTTGGTGTTGGTGATTGGCAGCAAACCTATATGTCTATGAGCTATCATGAGCAGATTTTATAGCACGACCTGCCATTGAGATAAATGGAAAAGCTATAAACAATTGTTCTACAGACTTCATTTTATGCTTTGGAACCCAACATGGAACCCAGTTACATCTCTTTCTATCTCTCTCTTTAGATGTCTGCCCAGAACATCTCTGACACCCAACTAAAAAGTCTCCCATGCCAATCCGCTCAAACAGAGCTATGTGTGAGTTAGAAGTGGAATATAGGAGCACCGACAGTTAATGGCTGAAATGATTTATACTGAACCTCATCCTACAACAATGTGAATTAAAATGTTTTTGCATGATAATCCAAGTGTATATTGTTACATTTTCTACCTAACATTATAACCCTATTTAATTTAATGTCTGTAAATGATCTCTATACCTCAAATGTTGAATAAATTGGAGAGCAATCAGAGAAGCTTTTTTGACGTTATTATTATTATTTTTCTTTTTTTACTGTTATCTTTAGCTTTTAAAACCGAGATCTCACATAGAACTGAACTAACGTTTTAAAAAGACAATTTTGTTTGCCATGGCTCAACTCGATTGAATTGACTTTGCAGCTTGATATAGCACCTGAGAATGCTTGGGGAATAATAAAAAATGATTCAACATTATTGTAATTACTATTATTAGTTTAATATGTAGTGTTCCAGTGGAAATCATCCATTATGTTTATGCTTATTTACCTTTTATTAACAAATAATTAACTATGTTTTTACCTCAATAAACTCCTTATTTGCTTATTTCATTTGTATTACTTTTTATTAAGCACATATTACTTAAATTAAGCCCATAATATACAGACAATATGTGAATAATAGGCATGCTAGAATTTGTCCCTGAGGTGTTACCTCTGAATTTGTAGACATTTAAATCATACTCTAAGAAAAGTTTATTCTGCGCGGCAGTCAAAAAAATATTACATTTGGTGTCAAAACCATGGTACTTGTTTGCTTTCAGACTATGTGAAAATAGTACCTACTGCTGTCTATCGTAGGTAATGCAAAAAGATAATTCACATTTGTTCCCACGAAAGCTGATACGTGGACTATTTATAACAGCCATATTCGTGTTATCTTAGCGTATCAGTGCGCTAGAGGGCAGCAGCTTTCGTCTGTCCGATATGTCATTCAGCAAACGAAGAAACAAGCGGTGACGTTACGTGTGATTCTATGACGACAGCGTGTCAGAATGGCGAACGCGGGAAATGAAGTCGTCTTCAAAAAGGTATATTTCTATACGTTTAGCTGTTTACGTTTTCGGTAGCTTTAACAAACAGTTTAACAGTTCGTGATATGATATCGAGTTGAACGTATTAGAGGATCATTACCCGTTTCATTATATGGCGGCGTTACAGATATTGGCACTTTTAACGATTGACATTTTATTTTTTTTAAGGAAACTGTTGCCAAACTCTTGGCACGCTCTTTCAGAGAGGACAAAACCAAAGGTGAGACTGTTGTTTTTTGGGTAATAGTCAACCATCACAATGTAAGTCTTTGTTTTTGTATCACTTTTCAATGTTTTTAGCTAAATAGAGAAAGAGAGAGATAGAGAGAGAATTGAATTTAGAAAAAAAAGCTAACGTTATTACAATTAAATTGCATACAAATACGTCCCAAACACTTGACGATGCACTTTTTTTTTTAGACCAAACAAAAACAAAACAAAATCCCAAAGAAAACAACAGGAACTTGACATATATTTTTTTTTTTACACACTTATCTATCTTAAAAGAGGAGAAAAACAAGTCCCCACCAATAACAGCACAACACCTAATTTATACACCATTTAATAAAAAAAACAGTGAGATTGTCCATAGAACTATTAAAAATGATAATCAATCAATTCTAGATTTAGATGTAGCTAAAACACAGCATTAATATCCTGATGTAGACCCATTCCTATTTTATTTTTTCTACTCGTATAGATTGCTAATTAAAGAGAGAGACTGTTGTGTATTTACATCAGGTTTTTTAGTCACATATATTACACAGCGTCATTTTCATATTATCATTTCATATTCAGTGGTTCTATATTCTGGGTTACCTGTCGTAATGCCAAAACCCACCATGATCTTATTTTTCATTTTGTTGCCAGGAGTGTGTTACTATTTGCAAATTCACCACTGTGCATTTATGTAAAAACACTGAGTTAAAGATGTAACTGAGTGTATAGCTGAGTTAAATGATTAATTTAAACCGGTAAAGGTGTGTGTGCAGACAGGAAACCGGACTAATGAGATCATCTGTAGCCCATATTTCCCAGACTAAAACAAGCATGTGGTTTTATAGGCGCAGTATGTGTGACCACTCCCAGAGGTCTTGATAAGATGTGTATTTTAAAGGGGGGCATATGCCCTTTTGAGTCCCCTGACATTTGAACGCCCAGTGCAAGTTGAGTTTAATTAAACTGGGAGAAACTCTGAACTTTCTTTTAGATTTGTTCAAATTAATAGATTTTTTTTTTTTTCATTCACAATAAACCCATTAAAGCCACATGCACAAAATACAACTATATTTAAGAATTTAATTGGCCGTACATATAAATGTAATAAAAACACAGATGCATATTTTTTATCTCCATCAGTTCATTTAAAAAGTGTTTTCACATTTAAAGTGTTTTTATTAAACCACCCGTAAATTCAGCGAGATCAGGCAGCTAAAGAACAGTTAGTTCTGAAGTTTTTCTTCCACAGTCAGCGGTGATGCTGTCATACTTGTAGCGGAGATGTTGAAAATATTTGTCGAAGGTAAGGCAAACTTTAAATATGCAGCCATTTTGTACTTTGTTGCAGTACAGTGTAATTTAATTTCAGTATTATGAAACTTTTCTGTATGCTCCAGAGGCGACACGCAGAGCTGTAAAACAGGCCGACAGTGAGGACTGTGACACTATTGATATTGAACACTTTGAGAAGATTCTGCCACAACTGGTGAGTTTTATCTGTTTAATTATTGTTAAACAGTTTTTTTATCCTGTGTTTTTGTGATTTTAATAAAATATTAGTTGTTTGTCTCATTTTGTGTAGGAAAGTTAATTTCTCACAGTCTATTAATATGAAATTTCCTTTTGCAGCTTCTCGACTTTTAATTTGGCTGAGGAGCCAGAAGATGGCGACATAACCTAGTTCTGCTGAACCCGAACATCCTGGACTTCACTTTGAATATTGGCACATGATGCATTCTTTAGTCATTGTTTAAAATTGTATTATAGTTTATAAGATGTGCGACTGATTTAATAAAAAACAAACTTGTTTTTTTTATTAATCGTCATTTTCCATGTCATTCAGTCCTTTCGTATTGTTTAGCGGTTTAACTGCACACCTCCAGCAGTGTTCTGTGCCGGTTAGAATGCCTGCTGGGTAACAGCGCAGTTATTGCCTCCCGGTAAAGAGATCTCGAGTCTCACCCCGTGGCTCTGTAGGCCACCTGTGCTGCTCAGCGGCAGGTGCTTCCAGCATGCTTTGCCCCGCTCCCCCATCAAAGCCTCTTGAAGCAGTTGGAATTGATTAAAGTAATAAGGGAGGCAGCAAAGACCCTTAGATGATGACAAGTGGCAGGAAAAAGAAGCACCCCCCTCCGGCCACTTTGAAGTCCTCCCCTCCTCTTCCCCTCGCTGTCCTGCAATGTGGTATAGTTGAAGGTGTCACAGAGGTGAGAGGGCACAGGGGCGGAATGTGTGTGTGAGTGTGTGTGCGCGCGGAGAGAGTGTCAGCCTGTTAAAATTATTGCGACCACACGCATAGTTGTTCAGTTTTAGTGGAAGCATAACAAAACAAATTGGAACCAAAGAACATGACACAGGAAGAGAGGGGTGTAATTTTGAGTATAAATAAACAAGACGTCGAGTCGCTCAAGGGGGCTCCCGGTCTTTCATCAAGGCTGAGAGAAAGCTTTTTGCTCTGATAATTGCGCTCTTGGAGTTAGTCGAACCTGCCGCCTGCGAGTTTCCAGTTGTGATGTTAGGGGCTTTGCTTCAATGGGTTTGTTATGAGATAAGCAAAGAAAAAGGAAAGATGAACATGTTGTATTTTGTTAGATCCTGTAGTTAAGGGCAATCGCAAGACGTATTGCTTTGTAGGAAACAAAAGCTTTTAGTTATTTTTTTTCAGGTCTGGAAAATTAATTTAACCGTAGGAATTTCTGGTGGGTGGGTGATGTTCAGCTTTAAGTGTTTCATAGACGTCTATATGTATATGCATTATAAAGGTATTCATGAATGTTTTTCGTCATCTTGTTTTAATGCATTATACTAAGTGTAACTATAAATAAATTATAATGTATTATAACGGTGGTTGGAGTTTTAGACTGTAAAGGCATAAAAATACATTCAAACTTTTTAAATGCTTTATATGAAGGCTTTAAGCAAAGTGTTATCATTTGTCATATGAGTATCATGGATATGTTCAATATTACTGTGCTTTTTATTGAACATAACTACTTTATAAAATCATACACCTTTGAAATTCACTGCAAACTTTGTAATTAAACTTTACTGGGCAAAATGTGCACTGCAAAAAATGCTTTTCTTACTTAGTATTTTGGTCTTGTTTCCAGTCCAAATATGTAATAATTCTTAAACCAAGAAGCATTTACTAGAGAAGCAAAATGGCATATGAAATTCTGTTTTGTTTACAGATAAAAAGAAAGTAATTTAAGTATTTTTTGCTTAAAACAAGCAAAATTATCTGCCAATGGGGTAAGCAAAAAAATCTAAATAAGAATGGAAAAAAAGAAGAAAAATCTTAATTCAAATGGAAAACAAGATTATTTTTCTTACCCCATTGGCAGATAATTTTGCTTGTTTTAAGCAAAAAATACTTAAATTACTTTCTTTTTATCTTAAAACAAAACAGAATTTCTTATGCCATTTTGCTTCTCTAGTAAATGCTTCTTGGTTTAAGAATTATTAGATATTTGGACTGGAAACAAGACCAAAATACTAAGTAAGAAAAGCATTTTTTGCAGTGCAGGAACAATAAAATGGACTGTTCCTCAGAAGTGAGGAATTAAAGATAAAATGCTATAATGTTGCTTTTTTTGTTTTGTTTTAATAAACATGCTGCCTTTTTACTTCACAAGATCCCCTGAAGTGCCTTGAAACAGCAGCGTTATTTTATGAGGTGACATTATTTCAACTGAAGCGGGAAGATGGGGTGAGACACAGCTATGCCCCCTTTTTAAAATAGCCAGTAGTGTTTTGTTTATATTCAATCACGCCTGAGCTTGGGAAAGTCGCACTTGACAGCCACCATCATCGAATAGATTACTCCCTAGATTCATTATGAAACTGATCATAATCATGCTGAGGCATATAATGCGCTCCGTGTGATCACGCCTCTGGAACGGAGTGACACTGTTTGTATGTCACAACTCGAAACCACACATAATTTTTCCCAACTGTAGGGGGCAGATGCTTCAGATTCTAGGCAGCATTTGATGAGAAGCTGAAGTAGTAGTACTGTAGAAGGTGACGCCCAAAAAACTGTTGATCTAGTGACAAACTGCAAGCCTTGAATGCTTATGTCTTCTAAATGTTAGTCTTATAGACAGCCTAAAGACTAACATATTGATACTAACTTTAATTTAGATTTCAGGGGCATTTTAACTGACAGACTGGAATCATGTGGATTATTGTGTTTTTGTTTTCAGCTGCTTAGACTCTGACGGCACCCACTACAGAGGACTCATTGATGAACAAGCGATGTAGATCTACATCTGAATCTTGGATGGCCTGATGGTGAGTATATTTTCAGGTTACTATTTCTTTAAGAGACACCACAGAGACACCATAGCACTTGACAAATAAACAGATTCGGGGTGCAACTGATGATGTTTCTGCTGTGGAGGTGAGATATTCGTGTTAATGGCATTCGAGTGAGGCAATTATTACTTTGCTTCTCCATGACACATTCATTTATAGGTGTTAAGATCTTTTCTTAATTAACGATCACTATTTATAACCTCCGAGTACTTTTTTAAAACACAGTGCATCTTCTGGCTGGATCTTCTTCACCTCTAGTTTCTTGAGCTTTGCTGTAGAGTATGATGTCACATCCTGTTTAACGAACAGAATGATCTCTTTATATACATTCTACCTTCTCTCCTGTGGTCTAGTCAGAGATAAAAGTCGACAGCACTTGAGGAATGTGATCTATAAGAGGTCCGTCTGCTAGACTGAATCAGCGTTGTCAGCTCTGATGGAAAGGTGCAGTTAAAGGTCTTGAGAACTGGCCAACTGCAGCTCAGTGAGTATGTCTCATTTATTTTGACACCCCTCCAATCCTCTGGTTGAGTCAGGGACAGTCTAATTTTGGAATTGTCTCCTGGCGTGTGTATTAAAACGTGTGTTTTACGCACCATAAAGTCACAATGGTCGTTAAACATTTATCTTGTCACAAACAGTGTCTATAATGTGCATAAACAAGCTTGGCTGTAGGCTAATCGGCACTACGGAATATTTCTGAACGCCAGCACACATTTGTCCCAATTCCCTACAGCATCATTTGTGTGATTGCTTTATTTTGTCCTAATTGTTTCTGCGAATTTGCTAATCTTTATTTGATCTGTTGTCAGTGCACAACCCACTGGGAATGAATATTAATGCAAATAATGTGCATATGCCTTTGGTTAAATTCTGACCTTAGATTGTGTTTTCTTGCAAGAATGCGCAAGGGCCCACATGCAAAGTATGAGAAACAGATAAGATTAGACATTTTAAAATATTAATTTAAATAACCAGGAACGGAAAAACAGCTTTTACTTGCTGTAATTGCATTTGAAAATGAAAACAAAAATATAACTTGCCTGCAATGGTCACAATAACAGCTTCTTGTTTTTATTATTATTATTATTCTTTTTACGTTTTATTACATTGTAAAGCCGATTTACAGTTTCATTTCATTTCTGGGCCTTTACCCAATGGGCCAATAAAAATATTAACATTTATAGAGTAACAAAAGCCAGTTTATTTGCCATGAAACTGCAGATTATGAATACGGACAGCCTGAACTTCAGATAAACAAAAAGAAAAAGAGACAATTATAATATAAATGCAATTAACAATTTATGACTCATCCAATCTCAAGTATCTAAAAACAGCAAGTAGTTATTTGCACATTAAAAGTTGTTTATTATTAAAAAAAATTAAACTCTACATAAATGCTTAAAAACATATTTTATTTGTGAAATATGCTGTGAATGTGGAGAGGCCACTTGAGGTAGCTTGTTTTGGGGTCTAAATAATTACTTGTATAATGAAGTTTTATGGTTCGAAATGTTGTTTCCGCTAATGACTTTTCATTACATGTTCTGCACAATGATTTAGAGGATTTTTTCGAATGCTCAAGTCAGACAGATGTTCAGGATCTACCTACAGCCATCTTGACAACACCAGCTGTACAATTATCACACCTACACCAGTGAATGTGTTATTAAACTGGCTGACCCTGCCATTACTATAGCATACATCATAAACATCCATATTATAATGCCATATCTGTCTTTGTGTGATGAAAGTTCAAATAAATAATATCACTAGTGAACAGAAACGGCATATTAAGGAGTCTTTCAACACAAAAGCTGTTCCACAAGGTAGGCATTTTAGAGGAGCACTTCACCCAAAAATGGCTGTTCTGTTATTCATTCATGTGATTGAAAACCTGAGACTTTTTTCTGTGGAACTCAAAAGGAAAAATTCTGTGCTTGATTTTTTTTTTCCATGCAAGTACAATGAATTGAGAGCTTTCAGATTCTTTCAAAAGTAAAAGAAAATGCAGTGTATTAAAAGTAGTCATTCACTATATTCTTTATACAATTTAAGTCATTATTTTCATCTAGCGAAGTTTATGTGGGAATTTTAATCGATTACTGTTGCAATCAAGTTATTGTCAGGTAGTTATACTGTATGTCAGGACCATATCTGTTTAAAATAAGTGGTAAAATTGGTAAACCCAATAGCTGAAGAACATTTACTAATCAGACATAGGTACTTCTTTCGTGGACACAATAGGCTGAGTGCTTGGGTCGAGGTCAAGATTTTTCAGTAAATAACCAATATTTAGGTCTGTGTCTGGCAAAAAGATATTTGTATGGATTAAGAAGACTTACAAGCACTACAAGTGATTCATTATAATTCACCCTTCATTATAATTAACAACATTGAGAATAGCTTTTATAATTTGTACAGTACTTCTGTATCTTTGGAACATGTTTGGATGAATGAAACAATTTGCCTTAAAAACATATGTACACTTACGCATTTTATATTTTTTTGCTTATTAGGTTCACTGGAAAAAAAGAAGAATTGAAATTTATTATAAAAAAGGCAGCTGTGTATGCCAGATGTGTAAAAAGTAGTTTACCCAAAAACGAAAAAATCTGTCATTATTTACTCAAGCCTCAAGAAGTTATGTTTTATTATAATAGCAATGTTTTACAGTTAAGTTTAGATTTTTTTTATTTATTTTAGTTTATTTTTATATCTGATAACCACCTTAAAACACAGGTGGTAAAGACAAATCGTGATGATAAACATTTATTTAAAACAGATGATATAAAATGAAATGTCTAGAAATGAAAAATCTGAACCTTATACATTAATTTTAACCCTAAAATACAACGCAATGAAGTTCAAAATTCTAAATACAGCTAAAACACCTTTAGAAATAAATAAATATGAAACATTCCTTTGTATTATTAGAGTACATTGTTTTTTTCCCACAGTGTGGATAATGTTTTTCCATTGCATAGACTAGTATTAATTTGCCATTGAAACAAATTAACAGGTGTTTAGGGGTTTATTTAGTCTTTAAAGATATGAAGTTACATTTTTAATTCATTAATTTTTTTATACAGTGTATTACACACTTTTCAACATGCTGACATCAGACTCAAGTCTCTTTTTTGGAATGCAATTGGAATGTCTTTTTTAGAGGATAATTTATGAGATTTCATGACCGTTAGTATGCTGTCTGTGTAGGTGGTAGTCAGCGAGACAGCTCACAAGATTTTGAAGCAGATTTTGCATGACTTAGCCTCTGTTTTTGTTTCTGATTGCAGAGGAGTATTCAGGTGAACGGCAGTTAGCTGGCTGCACATCAGTGTTAGTCATGAATCAATACAGTTTGGCACCAGACAGACCCCTCTTACATATCCAATACACCAGAAGTTGTTGTCTTGTCGACTATATCAGGAGCATTCGTTAGGTTCCCCGCTAGCTCCCCTGAAGCGTCGACTACAGACCAGATAAATATCAATAGATTTGATGCCACAGTGTTTTGTCTATATTTTTTGAAGGCCCTGAAATGCACTTATATTTGGCGTACATATGGATGCAGTTTTCATACCAGTGTGCATCCAATGGGAAACTTTTTCTATGACGGATAAGAACAACTGAAACGATTCAAATGTAATTGATAGGCTGTGAAAGTGAGAAAAGATCCAGCGATCAAAGCAGAGGAGGATATCGATTTCTAGACATCTGAAAATACTTTCCTCATTTTAATTGGGTCAAAAAAAGCGTGGGATGAAATGGCTGACCGGTTCAATTAAATGCAGTGGTTCAAAAATATTCTTATTGTGCTACTAAATGTCACCTCTGACAAAGTTGGAAAAGTTTTTTCATTAAAAAAAGTGCTTGAGCGTCACAGGAAAGCAGGTATATGGTAAAAAGAAAAACTATGCAAAACAGCTTGGGTTCTAGTTTACCTTTCCATCTAACAAGGTGAGGAACTGGTAGTCTTATCACATTCCCTTGTTGCTATACACATTACCCACATTTCCATGAAATGCCCCTGCGGGAAGCCGTGCCTCAGTGACCTTGAGCGGCGTGTCACCTCGCAGTAATATCTCATTGATACAACGTCCCTACAACAGCGGGAATATTCCTGGAGGTATTACCTGCGCAAATAACATTCAGAGAGCTTGTGATTAGTCTGTTGCCCTCCAGGCCCAGGTAAACTACTTTATACCAGCTGTCATGGACTTGTGCAAATGCATGTGTGTGCTTCAGCTGACACCGGTTGTTAAGATGCTCGTCTGTCGTGGAAACTAATTCGGTTTTTGTTGGTCTGCAGTATAAATGACTTCAAATGCATTATAAATAATTGGGTTTCTGCTCACAGATTTGCCGTGAGCCCACTGCAGTATTTTTAAGAGATCTTTCAGGGATTGGTTTCACTTACTGAAGTTCTCAAAACAGTGTGTTCCTATATACCTTGGTCATCTAAATGTGTTTTGGATGCTGGTGTGCTTGTGTCTCTGCTAAAAAAAAAATAGAAAGAAAGTTTTGACACCATTTACTCTTATTTATCTTAAAGGAGACATATTATGCCCCTGTTTACAATATGTAATATAAGTCTCTGATATCCCCAGAATCTGTCTGTGAAGTTTCAACTTAAAATGCCCCACAGATAATGTATTGTATCATTTTAAAAATGCCTATTTTGAGTGAAAGCAGAAACAGGCAGATTTTCGTGCCTGTCTTGTTAAATGCAAATAAGCTGCTACTCCCCGGGCCTCTTTTCCTAAATAGAGCTGCACCATTACAGCTCGTACAATACAATCACAAGTTACAAAAAAAAGTTGGTAAATTATGTCTGTAAAGTTAAACAGCTGGAAAATAAATAGCATATTTACTGTATATTAGATCTATGTACAAGCAGCAAAATAAGTTACAGTAAATACATTTATGATTCCAATGATCTCTGTTAGCATGTTTTGCTCAAACTTTCTCTGTGGCATTTAAACTGGTACACCATTGTTGCTTGTGAAATCAAAATGATGTGCCTTGTGTAGAAATATATGCGAAGTTGATAAACAAGTCTCGAGAGGAGAGTGTACGCATGATTAGTCACGGCTGGAACCGTCCTCATCAACCTAATTCCGTCCCATCCAATCAAATCCTTAATACCTTGCCCTTAAATTAGCTTGCTTCCTTCCCAATCAAGCGGAGTTTGAGCAGAATCGAAAAAGAACAATCCAGAAATCACAATGTATGATTTTTTTGTTTATTTGGGAATTACTGTGTCAAATAAGTATCTGATCACTCGAGTCAAAAAATTTTCATGTTTGGTACAGAAGCCTTTGTTAACAATTACAGAGTTCAAATGGTTCCTCTGGTTCTTCAGCAGGTTTGCACACACTGCAGGAGGGATTTTGGCCCACTCCTCCATACAGACCTTCTCTAGATCTGTCAGGTTTCGGGGCTGTCGCTGAGCAACACAGAGTTTCAGCTTCCTCCAAAGATTTTCAATTGGATTTAGGTCTGAAGACTGGCTAGGCTTTCTTACGGAGCCACTCCTTGGTTTTTCTGGCTGTGTGCTTTGGGTCATTGCCATGTTGCAAGATCCAGCCACGGCCCATCTTTAATGCTCTGACTGAGGGAAGAAGGTTTTTGCCCAATATGTTACAAAACATGGTCATAAAAGTCATCTATAGACTGTTGGCCTTATTACTACAGAGTTTCACCTCGTGGGCTTCTGTACTCTTTGGTGTAGCTGGACTATTTAAAAGCAAAATATCAGGTCTTTGAGTGTTAGAAATCTGGCTGATAAGCAACTGATCAAATACTTATTTGACACAGTAAATCCCAAATAAATTGTAAAAAAAATAAATAAATAAAAAAAAAAAAATTGTAAAAAAAAAAAAATATATATATATATTTATATATATAATTTTTAACTAATCTTCTCAATTTATTATACAGATAAATATGCCATGGATCTAAAACTATTTTTTTTTGTAAAATTTGAAGCCATATGTTTTAGTATCTTAGGGTTTTTTTTTGACAAGTTTATTTATTTTTAAATGTTTTTCAGTTATATTCAAGTTAGAGTTTTTTATATATAATAAAACTAAAATTAATGTGTGGCCATTTTTTTATAGGTAATTGTTTATTATAATTAATGCTTTTACATTAATTCATTTATTTTAGTTTAAATGTTTCTATTTTTTTATTTTGTAAATTTGAAAAAAAAAAAAAGGAAATAAAATTAATTTGGCCTTTTTCATTTTGCTTTTGTTTAATTTTGGTGTCATTAATTATTTATTATTTTTTTTAACAGTATTTTTTCCCCCCAGTTTAGTCTGAGATTCAAAGCAGGTCTAAGGAGCAGTCTCAGTGTGTCTGGTGTTTGTGTGTTAGTGTGTGAACACTTTGTGCTTGTGAGAAGGGTTAGACTGAATGTGAAGAAGAAGAGCTGGGAGCTGACAGACTGTATTTTCTCATGAGTGCTGTGGTGTGAGAGGTCAACATTCTTCCAGCTCTCTCGCTGAGAGCTGCACGGCTTTGTCAGCAAAACTGTGCCGTTACCGTCACCTGTGACAAGACAATCAGCCTTTCCTTTTCCCCTCCAGCTCCCTTCTTCTATTAACCTCCTTTGAGCAAACTAGTCAGCTATGCTGATTTTGCATTAAGCTTAATTGATTGTGTGTGTTTGTGCCGTGACCTCAGTGTCAACTAGGCTTCTTATTCTGAATCAGTTACGTTTCAAAAAAAGTCCTGAACCCAAATAGGAGTAGGACATTTACAAAATATATTCATGGATCATGATCTTTACTTATTGTCCTAATGATTTTTAGCATAAAAGAAAAATCAATAATTTTGCCCCATACAATGTATTTTTAGCTATTGCTACAAATATACTCCAGCACATATTTTTCAGCACAATGATTGTTTATGTTTAATGCAGATGTGTTGTAAAGATTTCAAGTGTATATATAAAACAAAAATTACATATATACATACTTTTTTGTGTCATTAGAATAGAGTATAAAACCACTATCCCTTTTTTATTTTATTTTATTGTATCAAATCATTTTATTTTGACTACTTTGAAAATTAATGGGCAACTTGTAAGAGTACTTTTGCTGTTGTGTCATTACAGTATTTCTACTTCATAGTTCATGGCCTGCAGTGCTTTGCTCTGCTCTTCTTTTCTCAGAAAACAGGAAATGCTGTCAAGCCTCAGTGTCACCAGTGGCGGTGCTGTTAGCGTTTCTCAGTCCGTGTAAAAAAGCATCAGTCAAGGTTTCAGCGTGGGTAGCCTCTCTTTCTCCCCTTTCCTCTCGTCTCTGCACTCCTCCGTCACTGTTCCCCAACTCCTCTCTCTCTCTCTCTCTCTCTCTCTCTCTCTCTCTCTCAGCCGTGTGCTTGAATAAGTGATATTAATGGGGATGACATTGGCTGAGTATCTCCTCTCAGCCAGCTGTGCCTGTCAACAACCAGAACCAAACATTAACTGCAACAAATAATGAAATCCACATTTCTCCTTCACGACAGGGCTGATAAGAGGCCGTTATTGCTGAGGAGGTGGAGGGCCGCTTCCATCACTCACGCATACGCACAGAGTTCATCCCGTTTTCATTTTGCTATTCCACTCCCAGTCGGGCATCATTAACGTTGTTAGTGGCGCTTGCTAAGGGACGCGTCTCTGTTATTATTGCTCATACGTAGGGTTAGTGATTTGAACAAACCTCTGAAACTAAGTATTAAACTTTGCTGCATAACTTGTTGTGCACCATTTGCGCTACACAGATATGAATGATATCTCAAATTGTGCGTTTTATTAGGAAGAGACATGCTATTACTTCTTTTCTTGATTGAATTTGAGTTTTTAACGACGCACAGTAAATTCCCTGACTCGTAGTACTTTGGAGAAAGAACACAACCATTTGTTAGGTCTTGCTTTATTTGGGACAAAGTTTATTGTAAAGTTTGTGTAGCTGACTCTGTGTTTAATTTGGCTGTTCTTAAAGCAAGACTGATAAAGTGGTCTCACTTTATTTTAATATTTAATTAGCTTTAACTACCATTAACTACGACTTCTGCCTCAGTAAACTGCTAACTTGCTGCTTATTGATGGTTATAAGGCACCTGTGGGATTAAGGATACGGAATATGTGTTTCATATGTACTAAAAAGCCAATATTTTAATTATAGACATTCTAATAAGCAGCTAGCTATTAGTGAAAACTGGTTATAATACTAAACCGACTTAGTTATTAGATTGTAAGTTCACTGTGATGTGTAGTCACATAATGACTTCTATCTGTATTGATCATGTAAGCTGTTTTGACATTTTAAAATGAAAAAAAAAAAGCCACGGGTATCAGTTTGTCTAGGTTGCAATTTTAAACTAACTTCAAAAATTTAATCTAAATTTAAATGCAGTAATAATAAATTTCAATTTAATAATAAAATCATGCTAAAAATATTTATTTAAATTACTAAATAATGGGTGTTTTGAAGAAAAAAATTAAATATATCAATATTTTTAATTTCAAATATTTATTATTCAATAAGTTGGCTTGAAGAATAAATGATCTTTGCAAATAAGCTTACATTATACTAGTGCTTTTTGTGTTATATAAAATAATTTCATAATATGTAATAATTTTAAAGAGATAGTTCACCCAAAAAAATAAAAACTATGATTTGCTCACCTTCATGTCATTTCAATCCCCTCAACATTTTGACCAATTTTTAATTGTTGGCTTGCTGCATAAAAACCAATGAGGCTTGTTTCTGCATGTCATATGATCACATTTGACGTTTTGTTTATCGTATTTGAGTACTGATCTACTGTATGATTTATATGAATAAAATCCTAAATTAAATCTGTTCTTCATATAATCATGTGTCTTCAGAAGAAACCTCTTTATTCAAAAGGGTTATTTTTATGATGCACTTTCAATGATGTGTGAACTTTAAATAAATGAATACAAGTAGTGAGAGAATATCAAAAATATCTTTATGTTCTAGTGATGAACAAAAGACTTATTAGTTTGGAACAACATAGAGTAAATAAGGGATAGGAGAACTGTAATTTTAGGGTAAATATTGTAGTTTAGTCATATTTTTATTCCACTTTTTATTCTGGTCAGAGGTTTCTGTAATTATTTAGTTCATGCATTATATTTCAACTAAGCACTGCATGAATTTGCCATTCACACTTCGTCTAGTCTAAGTTTGCACTTGCTCACAGCTGGTGCAGCTGGCTCCAGAATATTATAGAGAATTTAGATTGGACTGTTTTCACTCTTTTCACCATCTAGCAACCACCCAGAACATCCTGGCATCACGGTGGTGCATATTAGCATATCATCTCTCATTACGGACTCTGAAATAGCAGAAATGCAGCCAGATACCAAAACCATTACTTTTCCGAATGATGGCTCGCTTATGAAGTTTTAATTAAGCATTATCTATCAATGTTAATTAGCTGTACAGCACCATGTTGATACGGCTTTCTCTTTGCCTTGGCGCAGTTGCATTGTGGGAAGAACCTGAGGAGCAATTACAGAGTGGAGCTCATTGATTTGTAGCTGTACGGTACTAGCTTGCCTCATGTGGAGCGTTGGCTCTTCCAGGACACCTGATTAAACTGGAATGGATGTAGCCCAGTAGAGCAGGCTTAAACCGTTTATCTAATTCTGCCTTGTGAGCCACAAAAATAATCCTTTTAATATAAACCATGTAATAAAGGTAAATTAAACCCTACAAGATGCAATACTATTGCATTGAGCGCATGAAAAGATTATGGTGTGTTCAATGATATCCGTGATCTTATATGGAATTGTCTCTTTTGAAAATAACTCCACGAGAGTAAATCACAAATAAGATCTCTTTGAGTTAATTGTTTCTCTTAGACATTAATGAGATTAAATGAGGAGCAAACTGAGCAAAAGCTATTGTATTTTGGTAATGTGGCTTGTTTCAGAGTGAAATGGGATATGAGAATAAAGAGGATTTTATCCATTAGGAATTGATTGGAGTATGGAAATGGTTTCTGTGTGACACGTGGTTGAAAAATAAAGAGGGTTTATGAAATTTTGATGAAAGATTACAAAGACAAACCTTGTGTTCTTTGTAATAATAGACTACAACGATGTCAGTCACAGTAATACAAGGAAAGTCTATATTGGGAGTAGATCTGAGAAAATTAATGTTTAAAAAATAAATAATAAATGTTTAGATTAAATGGTAGTCAGTTTTAAAAGAAGTCTCTTATCTTATATATCTATATATATATGTAATGTTTGTGTGTACAGGTATTTTAAAGTGTAATTTACTCTTTATTTTCAGTATCATTATTTCCAGTGTCACATGATTCTTCAGAATTCATTCTAAGATGCTGCTTTGCTACTTGAGAAACATTTCTTATTTTTAATAATGTTAAAAAATAGTTTTAAGGTTTATTTAATGTACATTTGTTAAATGTAACGTTTTTCCTGTTAATTTAGACTGCTCAGATTCAGCAAGTAATATTTTCTCATTTATTTAGTACATTTACAAAGGTATTTTCCTCTTAAATGCTTTTATTTTTTTTTAGGTTTATTTAATGTAAATGTATTAAATGTAATGCTTTTCCTGCTTATTTAGACTGCTCAGATTCCTCAAATAGTATTTTTCTCATTTATTTAGTACATTCAAAAACATTTTCCATCTAAATATTGTCAAACTAATTGAAATGCATGCTGTTTGGTATAGCTTGACTAATTTAACCACTTCATAATAGTGAGTATATTCAAGTTTCTTCCACATTACTTCAAGAGAATCATCTCAAGACACAGCTGAGAGCTCCATTATGTCTCCAGAGGTGTAATAAACAAACCTCTGGGCAGTAAAACATTCCTCTGAGGAGCGCTTTTAAAGCAGACGAATTTCTTCTTCTTCTACTTTAATCCCACGATTGCACTTTAACTCAAATAGGACAAATGTTAAATGTTTGAAAGTGCGCCGCAGCGGTGGGAAATGGAGGCATGGCAGTGGGGCCTGCACTCAGCAGACGCTTGCGAGGCGATGATGTGTGTTTGCCAACGTGTCAGGGTGAAAACGGGAACATGTTCCACGGTGAGTGCTGTTCACTTCCAGGTCATCATCGGTTTTTTACCCTTGGTGAGAGGAGCCACGTTCTCTGGGCTCCTTCGAGGCTGTGGGCAGAAACAGGGTGGTTTCTAAAGTAGGACAAGGACACCAGATGACAAACTGTTTTCTGTCTCAAGGCCGCCCTTGGGAAGGCCCCTGTACATAGTGTTATACAGTACACGCAGACAGCCTGGTCCCTTCTGCATTTACTGAGAGGCCAAATGATATATATGCAAGCTTCCCCACGCTGATACTTGTGCTATCTTACAGTGACTTCAATTTCAGTCTGAGTAAAGCAATAATTTGTCTCTCTTTTTTTTTATATTTTGGGAAATCCAACCAGTCTGGGACAGACATGTTAATTGGTCTAAAAATTGTGCTGTGAACCTTCTCTGAAAGAGTACACTTAGTGTGTAACTGCAGTGTGTAATTAATTCTTTACATTTTTTACATTGTGGCAAAACTATGTTTGAGGTCGGTAAGATTTTTTAATCTTTTTTTGGGTAACACTTTAGAATATAACACTTGTTAACAATTAACTCCTCAATAAAATAAACTCAGTAAATTCTTAATTTATTAATAGTTGTTTTTTTAAAGAAGCCTGCATTTATTTGTTTTAAATGCAGTTTTCTGGATTCTTTGATGAATAGATAGTTCAAAAGAACATATTTTATGCTGTCAAGTTTGATCAATTTAATGCATCTTTGCTGAATAAAAATATTAATTTATTTCACATGATCTGACCCCAAACTTTGAAGCAGTGTATTTATAGTCTTGGTACTGTACATTGATCTTTTAACTAATAGGACAGATTAAGCTAAAGACATCTTAGTTGAATTATACCCTGTAAAATACACTTTTTTACACAGTATTTGTCTGACTGTGGCTATAGCGGTGGTGAACCTTTGCAACCTTTCCGAGATGTCTTTACTGTGCAAACTAACAGCTAAACCACAAGTCGTTGTCACTGTGCTAATTAAAGGAATATGCTCGCATATGTAGATAACATGATCATCTCACTAATTTACCAGTTGACCCTTGAGACCCTTACCTTCACTATATCCACACTAAGATAAATTAACATTAAGAATTTTAATTGGAGGTGCATTTAGAAAATCTAGCTAGAAATAAAATGGTTGCATGTAGTTTTTTTAATTACAGACGTGCTTGACACTAAGCAAAAAGTGGGTTAGCTCTTTCCCCGAGTGTATTCCTGCTATACTCAACAATGCAATTAAACTCTTTGCTCCCAACATTAGAAATGGCCCACCCCCTGTAAGAGACCCTTCCGGCCACCGACCCATCACCCGACCACAGTGTTTTAACTTAATAGAGGTCACTGTTAAAAAAATAATTATTAATGACTTGGACTTTTTTTTCTTAAATACATTATGTTTTGTTATCTTTAAATATTTTGATGGTTGTTAGTGGTTGCTGGTGGCGAGTGGCGAGCTGCTGTTAAGTGACTGTAAGTGCTGTGAGAGTCCAGAAGCAGATCTGTGTTTGGTCAGGGACAGATCTTCCCTTCAAATCGTATCATTGCTTATTCATGCTCTCTTTATGGTTCATGAGAGGCTGGATGGGACGGAAATGATTTTTTCCTGATGCAGACGTATAAGAGGGAAGTTAAAAATACAAGCAGCTGTGATTTAAATGTTGCATGTAGCATGCAAGATTCACCACGTAATGGAATGTTTGCACGGAAGCATTGCATCATATTATTGGATAAAACGTGTAATGATGCAAAGCTGCAGTATGCTAAATGGGAAAAACATTTTAAAAGGTACATCTATTGCCAGTGCTTGGTTATGAAAGTGAGCATATTTGCATTCCCTTGTGTTTTGTTGTTTTTATTTTTGTTTATATATATTTATGTGTGTGTGTTTTATTTATTTAACTATTTATTTACCCACTTGAATTCAAAGTTGGATTTAAAGCAAACATAAAGTTGCTGTTTTTTTTTTAAAACATAATTTAATTAAATAAATACTCTGGGTGAGCTGAGCTCGATCTTCTGATTACCACAATAAATCGTTTTTCCATTTTTTTATTATTTCAGTAAAGCATTGATTTTGTATTTTTATGGGGCAAAGCATTGCAAAGCACTTAAAATGTTATGTGACTTAGTTTCTGTGTCATGTTCATTTCTAGCACTCTTGAGTGTATCATTTGCAGTAGCTGAAAAGTTAGATATTACTTTGCAGAGACAGTCTTGTTAGCATTTAATGTTTATTTAAAGTCTTTCTGCAAAACAGTGTGAATTTGAATATTTATTCTTATTTATGCGGTATTTACACGGAACAGAACATTCCATTCAGTTTACTATTTACAATCTCAAAACATTTTAATTAAGAAATGTTTTATCTTTGTCTTGTAATCCCTTGGATTCAGTCATCTGGTATTTGTAATTAAAACTTTTCATATGATTTCAAAACATTCTTTTAGCTAGTATTGGTTGTGTAGTGCATGATTTAATCAAGAGAGCAAGTGACATTCATCAGAGTGCAGTTCTTTCTTTATCACACTCTTAAGGAGAAAAGATTTAATACTGAACCGTTCTCAAAGTACAGACATGTGACCAAGTCATTGTTAATTGATTCAATGATATTTATGAATTAGGGAAGTTATTTAAAATGTGTTTGAAATTTTAAAGAAATGTAGGCTGTCACTGTGTAACATGAAGTCTTAAGTTAATATAATTAATGTTTTGTCAGAATTTTGTTTTCAATAACTCTTGCTGTTGATGTTGATGCTTGAGTCTCTGGAGTCATAAGTAATTACATTAAAAGCACGAAGTAGGTTGTCAAATACTCAATATAGTAATAATTCCTCCCAACTCTTCCGCCTGGCAGATTTGAGATTAAAGTTCATGTTTTGATCTCTGTCACAATATCTCGTAATTATTTTCACATTTGTTCAGTGTTATCAGCCAAATAATGTAATGTTAATTATTGTCTTATTTCAGTTGAATACCAAGAAACAAGAGAGTTCCAGTTCGCTTCTCATTCAGCCGATGCCAGGCAAGGGAGCAACATCTCCAAGTCACTATATAAATATATAGCTCTGAGCTGTCACAGATATATCCTCACCAGTACGATCGCTCACGGAGAAACTTCAGTGAAAGCAATTAATTCCTACAAAGAGATCACAACAAAGCTTTTGTCAACGACCAGGGGCCTGTACCATGATGGTGGCTAAACAAACTCAGAGTTACAGGATTAGTTTTGGGTTGACAAATCCAAACCGATGCAATCATTCATTATTGGTACCATAATGAAGCTCAACTTTCTTTGTTAACCCAGGCTTGATTGATGAGTTAATGTAGCACGTGCACATGAAAGTGTGACAACATGCAACAGAATAAAGAACAAGAGGGTTAAAACCTCATAGACATCTTGCAGTTTACTGATACTTTCAGAGCGTGACACATCTGTTCTCATGAGGAAGTATTTGATAAGTCGCCCAATCAGTGACCTGCCAATAGCGTGTCACAGGGAAAGCCCTGATCTCCCGAATCTCCAATTGCCTCGTTGTTTGTAATGGGTCCTGCTGTCAGTCAGTGAGGTCAAGAGGGTCAAGAGGAGGAATGGCTTGTGAGATGCTGACTGATCACTCATAGCCCTGGACCACAGATCACTAACCATGCTGGTAAATTGAAAATATCACCAAATAGACTTGAGGGGGTGACTTGACTTTTAAAACTTCATCATTTGACCTTGCTGCAATTTATAGATTGTGCTCAAACGGATCGGAGAGTCTAGAGATGGTTAAAATCCTCATGACATCTTGCAGATTACAGACACTTTACGAGCATGACACATCTGTTCTCAGGAGGAAGTCTTTGATAAGCCTCCCAATCAACGTTCGTATCACAAGATTACATTCTAATTGAAGAAAATATCGTGAGGGAAGTGCTCTCCCTGTAGGCCTGTCCTTTTAATCATCTGCTGTTATTGTACATGCGTGAATGGGTTGAACCAGGCTAATATGCTTTGTTTAGATGGTTTAAGATGATCTAGCATGTCTAAAAGTGTGTAATTTGTGCATTTGCCAGACGCTTTGTCCAAAGCTGGTGTTCAGCAGGTCAGTGTCTCTCTAATAGACCAGCTGACCAACTTAGGCTGCAGTAAGTACCTTTTAAGACAAACAAGCAGGTCGTTTTCCTACTATTTTTAGTGACTACTTTACCCGTTTACCTAGATAAGTCTATTGGGCTAATGACATCTAATTAATATTTATCATCAATCCTTTTTTTTTAGAATTGATTCCAGTTAACAGTCAAATTTGAGTCATGTTAACAATAGTGTTCAATTAAAAGTAATTTTTATTTATGCCTGTATTTTCATTTATTTATTGTTATATATTTATAAATTAAACTTTTCAAGTTTTTCTCTGAAGTTTGCATGCCTGTACCTCAAGGAATATTAAAACATATCTTAATGCACTTTTAGATATTGGGTCTTAACAAACCTTACGTTTGGCATTTTTATATTTAAGCCATTATATGGTTCAGTTCAAGAGGTATAGGGATCTAAATATGGATCCAGGAGTAAATTCTTCAATGGTACACATTTTAAGTAGTCAAAAACCAAATGTGGGTCGCTTTGCATAGAAATAAAATTATGTTGAAACTAAAAATTTATCTTATTTGCTTCTGTCAGAACAACTGCGTTGAACAAACTGAGTTTGTACAAATTCTTTTTACAATATTTCCATGACTGTAACTCAAATATTAAAGATATCTCAGTGTGATTTTAGACTCTTACTAAACTTTTATTTTGCATTCTTCATTTTTAAGGCCCTACATCATTAATTCCCAGAGGTATGGGGATCTCGATGCTGCTTCATATTTAGGTTGTTGAACAATATGCGTTTTCAGTGGTCAAATTCATGGCATTTGAGCTCTCAGAAATCAATACAGGATCCATTTTTAGTCAGTAGGTATTTTCACAGATGCTTTTAACTTTTCTTATTACATGTCTGAGAGGTTAAGTGTCTTGCTCTGAGGCACAGTGCACCTTATAGATCTGTATATTATTTATTACATCTTTTCAGTAGCCCAGGGCTTTTAACTTTAACCTTTAACTTTTTCCATGCTTTTAAAGCATATTTTAGTGTCAGATTTGTTTGAGGTATCTTCACCCAAACCGAAGGCGATCATTTGTGCATTTCATCCACCACTGGTCAACATGTTTACTTTTTCCTCAACTTTAACACTGCAGACCAGTGCACAGAGTTATTATGCAGACCATTCAGAAGAAGATATTTTTTTCTGAGTAGCTCTACAATCCATCTTTATCAGCCGGGCTCTTCCTGTTTGGAGGCTCTCTCAGTTGAGCTGTGAAAAATATGCAAAAGAAGGATTCTGGACACAGTATTTAGCAGATATAGGGTGAGGATGAGCGGGTGGACTCTCTCTCCGCGCTGCATTGAGCTTGTTATACACAGATTTCACAGGGCTGCAGTGTGAGAGATGATGGGAATGGTAACACTTGTGAGCGGCTCATTGTGAATGCGACTGGCAGAAGCGAGCGAACGGCACAGAGATAGGGCAGGCGGAAAGAGACCCTGCAGCCAATAAAAATTCATGATTGTGGGTAATATGTCAGAAAGACCTGCATGCAGAGATGCTTCGTTATGGAGAGGATATAGAGCAGGGACGATTCCTCTGAGGAGACATGAGTGGCAGTGCATACTTAATAATAATCAACAAAAAAATCTAAATATAAGGTAGAGTAATGTATAAAGCACAAGATTTATGAATTAGCTTATAGAATGAGAATGTTTTTTGTGCAAGTTTGAGAAATGTATCATTAATACAAATTCCTGCATTTGGTTGTGGATGATGATGTTTGTTGATAATGCTAATGTAATAATTTCTCTTTTATGATCCTTTATATCTTGCATTAGCGCCATACAAGGTTCTGAGTGGAAACAGATGAAACTGGATATAAGAACATTCCATTTCCATTACTCAGGACTCAGCATGGGAATATTTGAGAAATGCAAACATCATTGCTGAGGTTATCATATGCAACTATGAATTTTGCGATTCACTGAAGCAAGACTCTCGTTTAGACATCACATGAATGCTTTATCTATAGAGGATGCAAATGCAGTTTTACAACCCTTTTTTAAACCTCTGAAGAAAATAAAGTCCTTTGGAAGTTAACCTAATAGTTCATGTAGGAATTGAGAAATGTAATATAATATAAGATAATATAATCGACCACTGTTACTACATGTAGACGTGTGTATGTTATGTATTAAATAAAATTAGATAATATGATATTCCAAGGGGTAATTACAGTATTACACAGACCAGTATATTGTGTTATGATATTATGTATATAATATAATTAGGGGTGGGCATAGATTAATTTTTTTTAATCTAGATTAATCTAGATTAATTTTCAAATTAATCTAGATTAATCT